>KV875097.1:0-95316 GCA_001879275.1 Coniochaeta ligniaria NRRL 30616
CCCTAACCCTAACCCTAACCCTAACCCTAACCCTAACCCTAACCCTAACCCTAACCCTAACCCTAACCCTAACCCTAACCCTAACCCTAACCCTAGCCCTATATAGCTACTACTAGGAATATAAGAATAGTTTTGCCGGTACTTATACCGTTGGCTATTAATATAAAGCGCTAAGGCTTTTCCTCGGCTTTAATAATAGTTAAGGCATTTAGGGAGCGAATTAGCGATAACCTCTAATAAGAGAGCTATCTACGTCGAGCGGTACGAGGCTATAAGCGAGGAGGGCTTTATATTAGGCGGCGCAAAGGGTAAGGAAGATCTATGCCGCCTAGCGTAAGCCCTTAGCCGCTACGAAGAAGATAAGGGAGAACTTACCTAATAATTGGTAGTCGTATAGACTAAAGTCTAGGTCGTTGAGGTTAGGCCGGATCTTCGACTAATTATCTACTCCTATAGCCGCGGCGTATTCGGCTAGGTTTTATTACATTAGCTCGAAGCGCGAAGTTTGCGAGGTAGTATAGTTAGTCTCGATAACGGCTTCGAGTCGTACTTCGGCGGCCCGCTCTATTTAAGCTACTACGAGTTCCGATAATCCAGATTAGGCGTTAAGCTATTTATTCTTATCGGCGAACTCGGCGGCGATAGCGGCGACTTACTCGTTATCTTATAGGATCGTAACTTAGTTCGTAACTTCGTTTCGGTAAAAGAACTCGTACTTTAGGACGAAGGCGAAGACGAGGTCGCCTTCTACCGGCTCCTAGCGTTAAACTATTTAGAAGATAACGGTATAGGAGAAAGCTAAGGCGACGTCGATGTTAATTAAGTTTACTTCGCGTATAGCGTAGTTGTAGCTTATACTAGAGTAGGATTAGATAACGTCTAAGAGCAAGACTTTAGCTTCTTCGTCTTAAAAAAACTAGTCGTCGTTACCGATAAGGACGTTAGAAACTTAGTCCTTAGCCTATTAGTAAAAGTCTTTTAAGACTTTATCTACCCTTATAGCCGCTTTAAAATGTTTTACGTCGAAGCTTATAGTTACGTCTTTGCCTTATTTAGCGGCTTAGTAGAACTTAAGCGCTAAGGATTATAAGAAGTTAAGGCGAGTTACTATAATAGCTAAGTACTTCTTTTGCTCGTATAAGAATACGAAGCTAATAGCTAAAGCTAAAGATCGATTCTAATCCTTCGGGTTATAACCTATAATAGTATTAGGGAGCACCGAGACTTTAAAGTAGTAGGAAAAGCTAGCCTCGAGCGACTCGAAGTAGTATCGTAGTATTATTATAGCCGTAGCGATAAATATTTTAGCTATTACTACTTTTACCAAAAGAACGTCCGAGGTCCTAAACTTCGTTATAAAAACGAACTTAGGTTCCCTTTAGGCGAAGATACGTATAACGACAACGCGTAACCTTTAGTCGGACGATAAAGTATTTATCCTCTCTACGATATACTTATAACTAAGTATATTTAGCTTATACTTAGCCTTACTACGTACCTTTAAGAGTATAAGTAGTTAAATAAGGTTATAACTTAGGAATCATTAATAGATATCGCGTAATAAGGTTTACGCTAAGCGGCGTAGAAGGGACCGCTATATTAAGCGGCGTAGACCCTCCTTTAGGGAATAAGGTAAGACGTACCTTACGTTATATACTACGTCCTTATAGCCTTAGTAGTACTATAGCCGAAGTAGCTAGCGAGTAGCTTTACTAATAGCTTCTTTATCTCGAAGCCTTTAGCCTATTTAGTACTAAGAACGGTAGTAAATTTCCAATTAAAATACTCGAGGCTATTATCGAAGATCGAGTCTCTATAGATAAACCGTTAGTCGAATACGTTATAGATAACCGCCTAGCGACGGAACTCCTTAGCAACGAGGGAGTCTTATAAGCTACGGCGAACGATATAAGCTAAAGCTTATTTAATACTTATTCCGTTAAACGTAGGCCGGATACTAAAGGCGAAGGAGACGTTATCGAAGTTATTCTCTCTTAACCTTTTAAGCTCGTCGGCGTTATATAGTCCCTAGGGATCGTCGTCCGCCTAAAGGGCTTTGATAGCCTTAGTATTTCTCGGTTTCTCTTAGTCGATCTTAGGCTCTTCTAAGACATCGTTTATAGGCTTCGCCGTATTATTAACTAGGGCCGACTTATTAGAGGCGACCTTCTTAGAGATAAGCTTAGCTAGCTTTAGCTCTAAAAACGAAGCTATTACGCCGCTCGGCGTAAATATAGCTTAGGTCGAAGTAACGTCCTTAGGATTATCTTTACCGTTCAACGTAGACGTAGCTTCGAACGTAGCTTTAGTCGAAATAGGAGCGTTTATACTATTAAGTATAAACGTAGCTACAATTAATATAAGAGCTTTTGTACTACTTAGCGTAGAGGTAGCTACGGTTAGTATAGAGGCTTCTATACCGTCTGACGTAGTCGTAGTTTCGGTCGAGGTGAAGGCTTCTATATCGCTTAACGTAGATGGAGCTACGGTTAATACTAAGGTTTCTATACCGCTTAGTATAAACGAAGCTTCGATGGATATAGAGGCGTTTATATTGTCTAACGTAATCGAAGAGGTAGAAGCTAAAGCTTAGTTTCCTATATCGAGATTAGAATTAGTAGAGTCTATACCGATTAGCGCGGTTTAGGCTAGGATTTCCGATATAGTTGTTTTCGTATATTTTTTCGCGTAAGTAAAGTGCCTATTAAGGAGGATATTAGCCAAAATAGAACAAACGTAGTTAAATCGGTTAAACAACGAAGAAACTAATGAAATCAAAGGTACGTAAATATAGGCGAAAAGTAGTAACTTACCAAAGGTACTAAGATAAGCGAAATTAAAGTTATAGGTTATAAGGTATAAATTATAAATTTAGGTTATAGGTTAGTAGTTTAGGTTAGAGGTTATAAGGTTAGAAAAAAGAGAAGAAAGAAAGGAAAGGGTTAGAATAAATATAAAAAGGAAATCTAAGGCGAAGCTAATAGCTAGTAAAGGTGAAGTTGATTTCCTAGTTTCGGAGTTCTTAAGTATATAGTGAATAAGAGTTAACGGTATAGTAAATAGGAGTTGACGGCGAAGTAGTGCCTTAGGCCCTAGGCCGTAGTAAATTATAAGACCGAAGCGGAAGAGATTAGAAAAGGCCGAACGCGTCGGAATAGTAGAGCCCAAAGTACGGTCCGAGGTAGATAAGATAAATAAGCGAGAAAGGTAGAGTAGGCGGATTAACGCTAAGCGGCGTAGAAGCTTTAGGACTACGAGTAAGAAAGATAACTAATACTTATACTAGAAGGCGTAGAAGGCTTAGGATAAAAGGCGGAGTCAACCCATATACATATAATAGTATAATATACAAGGGTAATTTCGATATATTTAAACTACGCGAGCTAATTTAATCTATAAGATATAAGACTAGGCGCAAAAGTAGAAAAAGATAGAGATAAAGAAGATTCTTTAGACTTTAGCGATATAAGAAGGAAAAGGAACTAGGAACTTCATCGAAGACTTTAATATAGCTAATCTATACTTTCTTAGTATAACGATTAAGATCGATAACATAGCTATAAAGGAATTAACTAAGTACTCGATTCTCTACGATCGAGTAAGATATATCGACGTTAAAACGAGTTATAAAGTAAAAAGATATTACGACTTCTAAAGTATACTCGGAGGGAAACGTAGGTACCTTAGTATCTTAATAAAGGTACTAACGAAGGAGTATATTCGGCGACATATATACTATCTAGGTACGTAGCGGCTTATAAAGCTTCGAAGTTTAGGAAAGAGTTGATTTTAAAAGCCTTAGTCTTTACTTACCTTTATTACCCTTTAGGTTTAAAAGGCTATTTAGCCTATTTAGGGTTTATAAGTCTATTTAGTATTTAGTATTTCCTTTAGTCTTTAAGGTATCTTATAGGATATTTAGTACTATTTGAGGCTACTAAAGGCCTTAGATCCTCTTAAGGGTAAAGACCTCTATATATTTATAGTAGGCTCTTAGCCTAAGAGAGTCTTTAGAAATTCATTACTTATACTTATCTTACTATTCCTCTCGTTATAAGCCTATAAGGGAGCGATATCGAAGTAAAAAGTCGGTCGAATAGTAGTATAAAATGACTAAATAGTAACTAACAAGTCAAAATAAGATAACCTACTAAATACTTAGATAATTAGTTTCCGGTTATATCTTACTATCTTTGACTATTATAATAATATACGCGTTTCTATTTCTTAACTTTGAATAATACTACTCTTTATTTCCAAACTTTGAATAATACTAGTTTCTATTTCCTAGCTTTATTAACTTTAAACAATACTAGTCTCTATTTCCTAGCTCTATTGTTTAATACTATTCATTTCCTAGCTCTATTCATTTCCTAGCTTTATTTATTTCTTAGCTCTATTTAACACTACTCTCTATTTCCTAGCTTTACTATTTAATACTCTTCATTTCGTAGCTCTATTCAACACTACTCTCTATTTCCTAGCTCTATTGTTTAATACTATTTAGTTCCTAGCTCTATTCATTTCCCAGCTCTATTCAACATTACTCTCCATTTCCTAGCTCTATTTATTAATACTATTTATTTCCTAGCTTTATTTAATACTCTCTATTTCCTAGTACTATTTAAGACTATTCTCTATATTCTAATACTATTTAATACTACTCTCTATTCCTCAATACTATCTAATACTACTTTCTATTTCCAAATACTATTTAATACTATTCTATATTTCCTAATACTATCTAATATTACTCTCAAATATTACTTTCTAATATTACTATCTAACCTTACTCTTCGATATTATTCTTTAATATTATTAAGTACTTAAATTACATTAATTTCCTTCTTAAACTCGTCTTACTAACCAAAATGACAAGAGTCCGCCGACGTAGCTATAAACCTTATCGCTAAATTGCCCGAATATATAGTAATACTCTATCTATCGTAAATTAACGAAAGTTTGATTTAATATCGATAGTTAATATACTTAGAGTACCGTAGTAACGTTATTAAGGCGAAGACTAAGTACTATATAACGTTATATTTCGGTTTTACTTCTATCTTAGACTAAGTTTACTAATATATTTAGTATACAACTCCGCTATCTTTAGCATTATTAAGTACTTAAAGTTATCGAAGTTTTGTATCAATACTAATATCCCTTTCAATCTCCTTTTAATATTTAAAATGGACCGAATCCGCCGATATAGCTATAGGCTTTACCGCCGAACTATCCGAACCTATAATACTCCGTAGGTTTTATCCTCCTACACCGTAACTAGGTAACGTTTCGCAATAGTTATAATAAGCGGATTATTTATTAAAGACTTTTTACTAATAATAGCGTTAAGTATATATATACTTCGAAGTAAATAAGTTAACTACCTAATTAACGTATAATAGGCTAAGAATAAAGAGAAGCTTATTTACGTAAGTTATATCGCTTTCGATATACTTAAGGAGGAAGTCGAGGTAAAGATTAAGGGTTAAATTAGGGTATTAATACTAACTTTCTTTTAGAAGACTAACTACCTACTTTACGGCGGCTATTATCGCAGCTTTACTTACGGTATATGATTATCGCTTCGTTAATTCCGCTACTATAAAATCCTAATATCTAATATACGATATAGACAATGATTTAGATACGCTAGTTTATAGTCGCCTTATTAGTTATATAACGATTAAAACGCTACTACGTAGGTAATTCGAGAGTTAAGTAGCTTCGTTATCCGAAGTCGTAGTCTTATTACTAGTATATCTACTTCGGTAAGCGTACTATACTTTATTAATAGAATACTTAGGCTAATACGAAATAGGAGTATCGCTACTTTCCTACTACTACTTTGCCAACTATTAGTCTAGCTTCTACTCTAGTCCTAGCTTTAGTTAGTATAAATAACCGAAACGCTTAGACTTCCTAAAACGTATAATAGCCTAAGGAAGACTAATCCTCTAATAGCCTAACTCGTCGACTCTCTATAACCTACTAGAAACTCCTACCCTTACAACTATAGATTTGAACGAGTATTGCCGCCCAACTCTAGTTACTCCGATATCCAACGACTTCTATCTTACTTAGGAAGTAGCCGAAGTTAGGTATCTCCTAGACTCAACGACCCCTATTTTACTTCGAAAGTATTAGGCTCTACTCTAATTCGTCGACCCTCTATAATCCGCTAGAAACTCCTACCCCTACGACCGTAGATTTGAACGACTTAGTATCGGGATAAAAGTATAATACTTCGTAGTATTTGTATACGATAGTTGTAACGGCTTAGTAGAAGGTAAGGAACGTAAGACTTAGGCGGTAGTAGTTTATTAAGACTATAGGGTAGCGATATTAATATAATAAAAAAATATAATAGAAATCAATAAGAGAAACTTAGCTTTACCTTTTTAATATAGTCTATAATATATACTATATTTGAATCGATAGTTAAGATATGCTATAAGGGCTATATAATATATAATATAGAATTAACCTTACCTTTTTAATATAGTTTATAATATATACTACATTTGAATCGATAGTTAAGATATACTATAAGGGCTATATAATATATAGTATAAAATTAACCTTACTTTTTTAATATAGTTTGTAATATATACTATATTTGAATCGATAGTTAAGATATACTACAGAGGTTTCGAAATATATAAAATAATTCAACTTCGATATTCTAATATAGTTTGTAATATATACTATATTTGAATCGATGGTTAAGCTATAGTATAGGGGTTTTGAAACCTATAGTATAATTCAACCTCGATATTCTAATATAGTTTATTATATATACTATACTTGAATCGATAGTTAAGATATATAATAAAGGGTTTGAAATATATAGCTTAGGATTAACCTTACGTTTTCGAATTGTTTTATTACGTATACTATACTTTAATCGATAATCTAAATATACGATAAGGGCTATGTAATATATAGTATAGAATCAATTTAGTTAGCAAATATATAATACTAAGCGTATTATAATATATTTAGTAAAGTATACGCTATATAGTATAGAATCAATCTAATTAGGAGGTCTATGTTAAGTAGCGTAGTCTAGATGTAGTCTAGGGGGTCTATGCTAGGTAGCGTAGTTTAGATATAGTCTAGGGGTTTATACTAAGTAGCGTAGTCTAGATATAGTTAGGGAGTCTACGCTAGGCAGCGTAGTTAGGATATAGTTAAGGGGGTCTACATCAAATAGTATAGGATAGACTTGATCGAAGCCTAAGCCTTATCGCCGTCGTAGTCGCTCCTTAATAACTTATCCGTAAGGCAGGTATTCCCTTTAGCGAAGGATATTGTAATATCTAAAAGCGTTCGAAGTTCCGTCTTAAAGATAACGTTGACTCTTTGGATATAGCTAATAAGGTACCTACGTAGGAAATCGAATATTAAGGGCGTTTATAAAGTAAAACGTTAGAGAATTTCCTTTAGTTTTAGAATTGGGATAAATAGGTAAGATAAACCTTATTTTCTTCCAAAATATTTCCGTTTTGAAAATAACGTTAACTCTTTAAATATAGCTAATAAGGTATCTACGTAGAAAGTCGAATATTAAGGGCGTTTATAGAGTAAGACGTCGGAGAATTTTACCTAGTCTTAGAATTTAGATGAAAAGGTAAGATAGACTTCGTTTTCTTTCAAAAGATTCTAGAAGTCTATAACCGTATATATATACGTTAACTAGCCGACTCGAATATTTAGTTTCGTTTTAAAGACTTTGTACTTTTATAGTTGTATCTTTTATACGAGTTTCTATAGATAAGACTACTTCTTCGGATTAAACCCTCTATTAAGTAAGAAGTTGATAGTTTCCTCAGTCCTTTTACTTTATATTTTTGTAGCTATATCTTCTACGCGAATTCCTATAGATAAAACTACTTCTTCAGATCAAATTTTCTATTAAGTAGAAAGTTAATTATCTCTTCAGTCTTCTTAGGAAGACCTCTAAGGAATAGAACCTAACCGTATAAGATATAGTTAGCTAAAGTTAATAAACCCTTTGAGTAGACCTAATAGCGGAATTCGAGTAGGCTTATCTACGACTTTAGGCTTATAGGATCCTCTTAGATATTAGCTATCCGTTGGCCAGTTATATTACGTATCCCTTTTCAGTTTCTCAACCTAGCTTCTAAGACTAGGATCTATGCTAAGTAGCGTAGTTAAGACGTAGTTAAGTAGTTAGTACTAGGCAACGTATACTAATATAGCTAAGAAGGTTTACGCTAGATAGCATAGAATAGACCTAGTTAAGTAGTTAGTACTAGGTAGCGTATTCTAATATAGTTAAGAGGGTCTACGCTAAATAGTATAAAATAGACTTAGTTGGGTAGTTAGTGTTAGGTAGCGTAGCCTAATATGGTTTGAAGAGTTTATGCTAAATAGTATAAAATAGACTTAGTCGAGGTATTTGTGCTAAGTAGCGTAGCTAGTGCTTTAGACTATTAAACTAGGTTCTACGCTAGATAGTATAAGTTGAGGGATCTATGCTAGGCGGCGTAGACTACTTAGTTCGAGTTTAACCGGCTAATTAGAAGATAGCGAGGGTACTATAGCCCTACTTTAATAAAAGCGGGAGTACTATCGAGGTACTATAGCTCCACTTCTAGAATAGTAGAGGTACTGTAAAGGGATCTACCTCCTAATAGTACTATACTATTAATCAACACATATATTTTTAGTAGATATCGTTTTAATATATAAATTATCTTTTATATACTAATACGTATATTTAGTATTATACTAAACTTACGCTAGTAGTACGTACTCCTTTAAGCTAGCTTTTCGTCTCGCTTAATTATATTTCTAATATTAAAACGTTTATTTACTTTTCGACTATATTCGACTTTCGTATAACGATTGCTTAACGTATATACGTACTTTATTATATAGTATTATACGCTTTATTAAAAATATCGATTTAAGTAAACCTCCTTTAGTATTTCGCTATAGCTATAAATATAGCTAAAGATATTAGTATATCGGATAAACATATTAGGTAAGCTATAAAAAGTAGTATAGGTATATACTTAACTACGTATATTATACAGCGATATTAATATATCGACGTATATAATATTTAATAGTAAAACCTTATACTTCATCGTTATAATAGCTAGTACTTCGCAAATTACTAGTTTATTTATCAAAAGTATTATTCTATTATATTCTCTACTTACGTACTAATATCGTTATAGCGAAGAGGAATACCTTCTTTAAGATAAACGAGAACTTAAACGAGGCTAAGGCTAAAGAGAAAGATATATAGACTAAGGTCTACGATTAGTTATTCTCGATATTATCGCCGTATATTTTACAACTTAATATTCGTTTAATACTAAAGAAAAAGAAAAGTTTTACTTAGAAGTATAATAATCTAACTGCGTCGGATATAACGTATAAGGATAAGCTAGCCGAAGATAGAAGTTAGTTTATCTTAAAGCTACTATTATAGCTCCGCTTTACGAACTAATATATCTTTTATAAGGAAAGGTAATAAAACCTTTATCTAAAAGTATATTAAACTAATTATCGATATCGATACGAAAAAGGATAATAGCTCTAAAGCTTAGATACTTTAAGTAATATAAAATAGCTTTTTATTTACGTATAAATATAATAGATAATTACTAGTATATAATAGTATAATAATACGCTATATCTACTACTTTATACTCGTTATATACTTTAAAACTATTAGCTTCTTTAAATCCTAAGTTAGTATTAAAGGTAGCGGCGATATTTCTTAATATATTATATTTTAATAGCTCTTACTAAAAAGCTATATAGCTCTTAAACTTACTTTATTAAATTATAAGGCTAAGCTTATATATATTATATCTCATTCTTTATATTTAATTACGTTATACTATATATACGTTGTATTCTATAACGAGAAGCGATATAATAGTAAACGGAGAATAAAGTATAAGTAAAGCTTAAGTTTACATCGTCGTATCTTAGTACCGACTAAGTTAATAATAGAGTAACGAAATCGTAAAAAGTAATCCTCTACTACTTTACCTCTAAGCCAATTGTATTAAGTTACAAGTAAAAGTAATTACCTTTAAAGTATATAATACTATACAAATATCTTAAGCTTAATAGATTTCTACGTTATATATAAAAGGTATATATAAATAAAGTAGAATAATTATAGTTCTAACGATTAAAGTAATGCCTTTTTATAGCTTATAATCTTATTTAGCTATTCAAAACTATTTATCGTAATCTTTCTTCTCTTTTGTCCTTTTAACTTTATAATAACGCTTTACGTAAATATTAGCTATATTTACTATTAACGGAGAAAGGGAAATGTAGTAACTACGCCTTAAGATTAGTATACTAATAAGACTTAAGAAAAGTATAACTTTAACCTACTACTTTTAAAACTTAACGTTTAATAAAAGTCTTAACTATGCTACGTTTAATAGGAGATTCGATAACGTTATACTTAGTAGGAGTTCTAACAACGCTACGCTTAGCAAAAGTTCTAACTATACTAAACTTAGTAAAAGTTCTAACTATATTAAGCTTAGTAAGAGTTCTAACCGTATTAAGCTTAGTAAGTATTTCAACTATACTAAACTTAGTAAATATTCTAATTACTTTACACTTAATAGTATACTTCGAAGAAGATTAGTCGTATAACTCCTTTAAATACGTATATTAGAATTTATCGACGAAGCTTTTATAGCTATAATTATCTAAGTCGAAACTTACTTTACTTTTTACTATTACTCTTAGTATTACTAATAAAGATAGCTTTATCGCTAAAAATATTGTCTTTAGTACTAACGAAGGTTAGCTTTATAATAACGACTTTACTTTTGTAAACTACGCTAATATTAATTATCTCTTAGTAATATACTTATAAAAAGTAAATCTATTATCTCGGACGATAAAGGTTACTATATCTATAGTATAATAGTTCTTATAAGCGTAAGTAGTACTTAAATATACCTTCGTAATAAGCTCTTTCTACTCTAAACTAACGATAATAACTTATATATTAAAATATTTATAAAAAACTCGAGTAGTCTTTATACTATATAGTAGCTAAGTAAAGTAAGTTAAATACAATAATTAAAGACTTAAAGTTAATTAATAAAAATCGCGTTATTATTTATATTTAAGTATTACTTAAAAAAAAACATATTTATATTTTTTTATAAGGCGAGACTTTTATAGTACCTTTACGCATAGTCTAATCTTTAAAGGTAATTAACCTTATAATAATAATAGTATTAATATAATTAATAAGTTAATATTCGGAATTATAATACTATAATCGAGCGAAATATAATTATATAAAAATCTTAGTTAAATTATTATCTTAAATATATAACTACTATATTATTACTAAGCCTTTTAGAGTATATATTATAAGGTTATCCTTATCGAAATAGACGTACTATTAAAGGCTATATCTAAGCTACTATATTTATCGATATTTTTATTCGTCTTAGTAGTAACGCTTCGGTTATTAGTATAATTAAAGAGTATATCGAATAAAGTAGTCGACGATAAATTACCTTCAGCTACAACGGTAAGTACAACGCTACTATTTACCACATTAGAGTAGTCGATAGTATATTCTTCAAAGTCGACTAATATACCTAAATAAACTATAAATTATATTAATTAAGATATAAAAGGGTATTAGTATAAAAGTAAATACTAACTAGTTATAATAATATACTAAATATTCTTTAAACTAACGTAGTCTTTTATTTTAAATATAACGTTAAAGATAACGTAGATTGCCTTCTTTTATTTTATCGAGAAAATAATAATAATTAATTCTATAGATATTATATAAATAGTATCTATTATCTTCGTTTAATATTCGACGTACTAAGTAGATACGATGATTTATTAGATTACGTAAGTTAAAAGGATATAATAAAGGTAATAAAGAAAAGTAATAGTAATAGAGTAAAACTTTAAAACGAAAGAAGATCGTACAACTAATAGTACTAAGATATTTATTCTTTTAATCCTAACTCGTTAGAATATTTAGTTTCGATATTTAATATAAAGTATTTATATACTATCTAATTAAACTCTAAGATAAAAGATTCAATAGTATTCTTCTTCGACTTATTATAAAGCTAAATATCTATATAATATTAATTTTTCTAATATTTATTCTTATATATTTTAAACGTTTTATTTAACTATAGTAGTTATCTTTCGATAAACTACCTTTTATTTGTATTTATCTTCCTTATTTGTATTATTTAGCTCGTCGTATTTCCTTTTTTTGTCTTTATCGTTTTACTACCCTTTGTCCTTTTTACTATCCTCTTCGTATTCTTCGTCCTCTTCGCTATTCTCCTTATTCTCTTTACTATTCTATTTTTCCTTTTACGATACTACTAACTCGTTGTCTAAAACTTCTTCGACGCTATTCCTACTTAAGCCGCTAATCTTACTCGTACTTACAACTAAGTTGGTATAGTAGTTCGAAACTTAACGTAATACGGCTTCTGAAGTATTTAATACTTCGATAATTCGTCGGAAAAGGAGTTAAATAGTAGTACTTTTAATTTAACGAAAAAGGGTAATTATATCGAAAATAATCTTTTCTAAATTACCCTTTAGAATAAGATTTAAGATATTAATTTCTACAACTACGTAGATTTCTCTAATTTATAAGTAATATTTCGAAAATAAGCTAATTACTATAATAAACTTCTCGTCTTTTTATATACTACCTTTAATATTAGTAAGCTTATAATAATTAGCTTCGACTATAAGTAATACGAAAAACAAAATACTATTACTAAATATATCGACGAAGATAAATAAAAGCTTTTATTAATATAAACGATCGAAAAGATTTCGAATTTTAGTAAGCTTTAAAACTTTAGCTATAAAATAGTTAAGCTAATATTCGAAAAGCTTACGAAAACGTATAAGAAATCCTTACTAAGTAAAGAAGTCGAATAACTTCTATTTTTCTTCGAATAACTTATTCTTAAAACTATTCTACTAATAAACGATACTAACTTTCTTATATAATAGTAGAAGCTTATTAACCTTAGAGTAGTTAAAATCGATTAATATTTAAATAGTAACTTAGTCGTTTACAAAAGTTATAAGCTTAAATTAACTAAAGTCGACTAATTCTTATTTAATTTTATTTTAATAGATAAACGCTTTTATATTCTACTCCTTAATCGTAATATACTCTAAGATAATATCGATAAAGTTATCTTAGCTAATATATTCGAAAACGTTAATAAATATAATCTCGTTTAGTTTAACTAAGTCGATAATAAAGAAGTTTTACGTCGAATCTTTACTTATTCGTTAAAGATTAGTAAGTAAATCTTAAGTAACGATAATAAAGTTAAAAGGCTAAAAAGAGCTATAATTATTAAATAAAAGAAGTTATCTTCTAATTTACGTATAAGTTTAATCGAAATTACAAAATTTATAATATTTACTAATCTACTATTTTAAAATTCGTAGCGATTCTAAGCTTAAGTTTATAATATCGAGCTTATTATCGTTAGTAGAAGAAGAGCGTTTCGACTTATAATTACAACGTATTTCTTTAACGTAAGAAAGATAAGATAGTATATTTATACTAATACTAAATACCTAAGAACCTAGTAGGAGTTATATAAGAAAGTTATTAGAAAGTAGTCTAGTAGTCGAACTAGAGGATAAGCTTAGACTAAGCGTATCTTAGATACTTTAACTTTTATCTAGTAACTACTTCGAAGTAGTATTATAGAAAGCTTTTATTATTATATTAAAAGCCTCTTTACTAAGAATATTACTACTTTAATAAGCGATTATATTTATAAAGTGTTTAATAAGCTAATAAAAGGCAACGTTATTATTACTAATCTTAGAAAGAAAACCTTTAATAACTTTAGTAAAATCATCGATACTATTTCTACAACGCTTAGAACTATTTATAGAGTAATTATAAGAGTTACTAATTAGTAAGGCATTTAATATAAGATAAACATTCAACGGCGTTAAAACGAGTAGTTAACGAAGTATATTAGTCTAGTACTAATACGCTTTATACGTCGCTATAGTAGTACCTTTATCGCTACGTTTAACGCGTAAGTTTAGTATATCTATTAGTCGCTTAAAGAAAGTATAATCATTTTAAAAAATACGTTAATATTAACTTATTAGTTCGATAGCGAATAACGGATTACTAAGACTTATAAGAATACAATAAGTTTATATATTATAAAGTAATCGAAGTAGTAAAAGAGAGTTAAGAAATCTATATAAAACGTCGTAGCTAAAAAAGATTAAGGGCGAAGGCTTATTTAACGTAAAGTTATAAGATATAAGTACTAAAGCTACTATTTCGCTTATAACTTTACTTTGTAATCTAATAATTATCTTATTATAAAGGTAGAAGTCTTTATAATATAACGTTTATTAAAGAAAAAGAAAGATTTAAAACGTATCTACTTAAAGTTAATAATTAAAAGTCGGCGATTAATATTATTTCTCGAATATATAAGCTAATATTATACCCTTTTAAGTACTAAAGCGTAACTATTAGCTACAACTCTTACTAGCCTTAGTACCTTAGGCTATAATACTTTGAGTATCTATATTAAAGTACTACCTACTTAAATTTCTCTTTTACCTATAGTAATATTAAACTCTAATGGTTCGTCGTTTACGAAGAACCGTACGATATAAGTATTAAGAGCTTCGTATAATTACTTTATTATACCTTCGTAATTCGCCTTTATAACGACTTTAATAAGTTCGTTTATAACGAAAGTCTCGATAGTATATTAGTACTTTTCGAAAGGTTAATTAACTAAAGATTAAGTACGTAAAGTATAACGAAAGTATATTAACTTACCTACTTTAGTTATTAAGATATAAAAGTATACTACTTTACTTTAAATATATTATAAGGATTAAAGGTAAGACTAAAGCTTTAATATATCTACTAAATTACGATTTAGAAGTTTTTATTACCTTGTAGATTGTAGCTATAAGTCGACTAACTAGCGTCTTCCCTTAAGCTATTAGTATAAGCTAAAGGTATTCTTTGATTTTTTTTCCTTTTACGAATAACGTAATAAGTACGACTTTCGTTTATACTTATAAGTCGACGAGCTTAACTAGTTTAAAGTTTCGACGTATATAGATATTCGTAGTAGTTGTATAAGTTCTCGTTAGATTTACTAGATCTTAGTAGAATCTAAAGAGTAAAGGAAAAGTATTAAGATCCGGCGTCGGCTTAGGCGAAGTATCTACTATAACGTTATAAGCCGAGACTTAGTCGAAGATATTACAAATCTAACCTACGATCTTACCGATTATATCGACGAAGAAAGCTTTAATATATACAGCTACCTTCTCTTTAATAAGTTCGATAGTCTATAGTCGGTTATTCTTAATAATCTTAATAGACTTACCTTATAGATTTTAGAAAGTCTTTTCTATAAAAACGTAGAAGTCGTCTTATATAATAAAATCGTTAAAGTCGAAGGTAATTCTAATCGAAGTTACGAGTTTAACGTTAAACGTATCGCTTCTTCTCTTCGTATCGCTTAAGTTAGAAATACTTATAGTTTTAGATATTCGATAAGTAGTCTAACTAAAGTAATCGAAGAACTAATATATTCCTTTGAGTACGTTTAACTATTAATTAGCTAAAATATCTTAAAGTAGAGATTTAGTGTAATTTATAAATTATATAGATTAACGATAAGCGTATATATTTTATATATTATATACTTAATCGACTATTAACTTTTTTAAGAAACAAAGCTACTTCTATAGTTACGTTAATAGATATTATAACTACTATTAAGGAAGAAGGATAGATGATTTAGGATTAATAAGTATATTTGAGATATTAGAAAGTAAACAAATAGACGTAAGGCAACGTACTAAAATCGGCTAGTTTATAAGTAGCTTGTACCTTAATAGCGTATATTTTATTTAATTATATAGTTATAAAAGTAATTATCTTTATAAATCTAATTACGTAAGCCTAAGGGTAGTTACTTTTATAATAAGCTTTGTTCGTATAAAATTATAAGTTTAATAGAAATATCTTATTCCTTTTAAAAATATATTTCAACTAATATATTTCTACGAACCTAAAGGTTTATATAGCTATTTCTAGTACTCTTAACTTATTATAGATATTTTCTATTTATACGAAGATAAACGAAACTAAGGAGTCGAAGATAACCGAAAAAAGAGAGACTATTGAACTATTATTATCTACTCGGCTATAATCGAAGTAGGTTAAGCTTTTAGAAATAAATTGCAAACTATTCGATATTTATAATGTTTTTAATAAACATAAGTAGTAATAAAATATCTAAGCTAAATATATTCCCTTTAGATTTATATATTTAGACTTACGTAATATTAGATAAGTACTTAGCTTCGTATACAGCGATATTGTTTAGCGTATTATATTCCTAAGTATAAATTATACGGTATTTAGTAGTTTTTATAATCTTAACTAAAAAGCCTTCGAAGTCTAAGTAAAAGATTACCGAGTATTATTAAAAGAACTAGTAGAAAAAAATAATAAGGAATTAGCGATAAGTTAAGATATAATTAGAATTATCTTTAACGACTTTAGTAACTTAGTCGAATATATTACGAAACGAAAGTCTTTCGATTTAATTATATATACTAAGAACTATAACGTTAGTCTATAAGAAGTTGAATAAAAGCGTAGAATCGAGTATTTTAAATCTATTCTTAACTATAAGAGCTATTTAGTTTACTATATATCTTTTAATAACAATTAATAAGTCTTAGAGAGTAAACGGAAAGTTATTTTCTTCTAATATCTTTTATATTATATTAAAGCGAAGGGTATCGGCGAAGATTATTTTGCTTATATATATTTAACAGTAGTTTTTAAAAAGAAAGTAGATAATAAGCTTTTAAAGAAACAAATTTTAATTTTCGTTTAGATTCCTTATATAGAATTACTTTAGTACCTTATCGAGAAGTTGTTATATCTATCCTAACTATCTTTTATTCTTATAATTCTTAACGTAGTAGAAATTCGAAATAGTAATTTTGTCGTAGATATTAGTTTCGAATTCGAATATTTCCTAATTAATAATATTAGGCTAGAACGCGAACTTATAATCTCGAATAGTTTAGCTTAAGCTAAGGCTATACCTAACGATACGTATCTTATTAGGAGTAAGAATATCGTTTTAATCGCTATTTATTAAAGCTTCGATAATCTAATAAACGATTAGCTTAAGAAATAAAATAAAGTTTTAAAGAAAAAAGAAGATAAATATAAAGAGAAATATAATATATACTAAAGTATAAGCTAATATAGCTTATAAGTTATAAAGGGCGAATATATTATCTATTACTAAGAGATACTTATAAATATTACTCTTAATAAATTCGTTAAACTCCTTAGTTATAATAAAGAAGAATAAATAAGAGTCGAAGATTATTTACATTAAAGCTACTTATACTTAGTTACTAAAATCGAACTTAATTAAGTTAAATAAGTTATTATCATCGAAGAGTATCGAAATTTTATCGTTTAAAGCTAAGACGTATATATAGTATAATTCTTTAGCTTCGATAATTATATTTACTAAGTCGAATATAATCTTAAACTCGATACGTTATTTAAACTAACTTATATATTTAAAATCTAAAGTTATATAAATTTATTAGTAGTTATTAAAGAGTTATCGCTAAAGGTTACTTTAGTTGTACTAAGTCTTATTAGTAGAGGCTATTAAGTCTTATTATCTTTAGACGTAGACAACGTTAGTTAGGCCTAAAGCGCTAAAGAGTTAGCTTCGAAACTTTCTAAACTTATCTTTTAATATAAAGTAAAATTATAAATATCGAAGCTTATATTAGAAGCTATTCGTACGTTATAATAGTTCGTAAGTAATAAAGATTATATCTTAGAAACTAAAGAGTAAGTACTTAGTTATAATAGCTTTATTTACTTTAAACGGACGATACGATACTATATCTTTGTATAAGAAAGACGTAAGTATTTCGGCTTTAGTACTAATACTTAAAGCTTTCCTTTAATTGTCTAAGCTCCTAAAAAGGAAGCGAAGTATATTATATTAGTAGTAGTAGCGAAGTAGTACTACGGTACTACTACTAAACTTATTCTTATCCGCTAAAAACTTAATTACTAAATTAATATATTATTAGTTAATTAACTTTAAAAGTTTAATAAGAATATACCTTATACGATATATAAAGTCTACGATAAATCGGAAAAGTATAGCGTTAATAAACGATAATTCTTTAAACTTTAGTTTATAATTAGTATTATCGTAATAGAAGAATAGTTAACGAAACTCTATAAGTCGAGTATCTTTTACGTCGTCGTATTTAAAAGACTCGATAATTGACTTTATAAAACGCTAAAACCTTAGAAGATTTTACTATTCGATAACGATAAAGTAAAAGAAGCTTTAGGCAGTTAAATTATTCGAAACGCTTAATTTTAATACTAAAAAAGTAGTTTCGAAATAGTTAAATACGTAGTAGTTAATATCGTTGCTAAGAGACTATAAAGTAAAGTAGGTTATATAGTAGTATAACGTTCTATATTGTTTTATCGTAAGATACGTTAACTCGTCGCTAATATTTACGTAGTATAGCTAAAGGAAGAATATATATACTAGGTAGTCGGTAAAAGTACTAAAGAAGATATAAGAGATATAATAAATCTTTAAAGTCTTTATTTATAATTCGCTTATCGTATTATCTAAGACTACGATATTAATAGTAACGTAGATAAACTTCGTAATCTACTTAGTAAGTATAAAGATAAGATAGTAGTATAAGATATACTTAATAAAGTCGAGATTAAGGAAGATAATAATAGAACTATCTACGTTGTATCGGGTAATCCTAATATATTAGCTAAAAACGTTTTAGATAAAGGTATAAAGGTAAACTTAAATATTAGTCGAAGAAGACTCTACTAACCTAATAAACTAAGATCGTAGTATAAAGACTAATAGGAACTTATATCTCCGAGCTTAAAGTAAGTTTAGATCGAGATTATATTTCTAAATATTATAGTTTATTCTTATCTTCGGTAATATTTTAGCTACGGAGGTATATAAAAGTTTTTTATTATAATAACGAAAAGTATATAAAATAAAGAAGTATATATTATATTAGCTATCGTAGTCTTATTCTACTTAGGAATAAATCGATAAAAGGTAAGATACTAAGTTATATTAGAAGATAATAATAATCCGCTAAACGAACTTATTATACTTTATAACGAATTTATCTACTTAAGCTAAGAGCTAATCGTATAAAAGTAGCTTAATTTCCGTATTACTTTCGTCTTCGCCTTTATTAGAATCTTATTTGAAGCTAGAAGAAGTAACGCGATACCTTTAGCGACTATCGCCTACGTCGTTAGCGCTACCTTCTTAACGACTACCGTTAGCGCCGCTATTACTATAAAGGCGACGCTTAATATAACTATCGACGTTGTTATTCTCGAAATCTAAGCTAATATACTTATATAGTAATACTATTAGTTAAAAGAAGAATATAGCCTAATAGTATTAAAAAAAGACTTACGAGTCTTTACCGATATTATTATAACTTACGTTGTATTAAGAGTCGGCTATTTTTTGTATAAGAGTTAATAACGAAGTAGAATTAAAGGAAATACGTAAAGAGGTAGATTTAATATTAAATTAAGTCTTATATTAATATAAAAAGCGATTAAAGTATTTAGACGTTATAGTAAAGATAATTACCCTTTATATATAATTCGTCGATACTTTAATAATATTAAAGGTACGATAAAAGAATAAAAAAGTAGTTTAAATTAAAGGTAAAGAATAAAGAAAAGAAAATAAATAAAGTAGTAATAACAAATAATAACTTAGCGCCGAACGAGTATAGCGCGAACGAAAAGCGAAGATATAATTAAAAACCTTAGTTAAACTACTATTAATTAGAAAAGCTATAACAACTACTCTAATTAGTAAACGTAGTTACTAGTAAGTCCTAAGAGGTATAAAGCTAATCGATAAGAGAGATTTACTACTATTTTAGCCTCTTTTATCCTTAATAAGCTAAATAGTCCTAAGAGGGAATATAGTACTTAACCTTTCTTTTATACTAACTAATTACCTTTATAAGTTGTATTATAAAAACGTAGAAGTCGTATAATCTATATACTTAGATCCTTAGCTTCTTAATACTCTTAGAATATATATATTAAACTTTTAAGAGAAACGACTATTTAATAATATTAAACTTTTATCGCTATTACTTTAACAAATAACTACTAACTATTTTAGTTTACTAAGAATAATCTAAAGAGTAATAACTATTAATTACTATAGTTTATATATTAGATAAAGCTAGTTATATAAGATTAACTAATTATAATAGTATCTTCTACTTATTATAAAGGTAAATCCTTTTATAATATAATAGAATAGATTCTTAGATATATTTCTAAAACGATTTTCGTCGTAGTAAAAATCTCTTCTTAGATTTACGCTAGCTTCGACTCTTAGAAGTAACTTCGTAGATAGTTTTACCTTTACTATAATATCTTTACTTATTATCTCTTAACTTATAGACTTTACCTTTGTAGCCTTTATTCTTAACGATTATACCTTCTTCAACGTCTTTAGCCTCCTTTTCCTTAGTTTCTACCTCTTCGTTCTTTACTTCTTTAGCCTTTACTTCTTTAGCTTCTACTTTTTTAGCCTTCGTTTCCTTAGCTTCTACTTCCTCAGCCTTTATTTCCTCAGCCTCCTTTTCCTTAGCTTTTGCCTCCTTAGCCTTTGCTTCTTTAGCTTCTTCCTCTTTAGCTTCTTCCTCTTTGGCCTTTTCTTCTTTGGCCTTTTTCTCCTCAGCTTCTTCTTCTTTAGTTTTCTCCTCTTTAGCTTCTTTCTCTTTAGCCTCTTCTTCTTCGGATTCCTCTTCTTTAGACTTTTCTTCTTCTTTATCTTCGTCGTTTTCGCTCGAATCGACTAATATACTATTATCCTTTTCTTAACTTATAAGACTATCGGTAGCTATAGTATCTTCTAATATAATATTTTATTTTAAACTTTAATTTAATATATTATCTAACGTATTTAATACTTCGATAATTCGTCGGAAAAAGATATAACGTAGTAGATTAGTATTACTACTAAGGTAATAAGCGAAGGTAACTTAGTTAAAAGTAATATCTTCTAAATTACCTTTTAAGATAAGATTTAAAATATTAGTTTTTATAATAATATAAATTTCTCTAATTTACGAATAACGTTTTAAAAGTAAGCTAATCGTTATAGTAAACTTCTTATTTTTTAGTATACCTTTTTTAATATTAGTAAACTTATAGTAATTAAGTTTAACTATTAATAGTATAAAGAGTAGAATATCTTTATCGAACGTATTAACGAAAATAGATAAAAGCTTTTATTAGTATAAGCGATTAGAAAAATTTCGAATTTTAGTAAGTTTTAAAACCTTAGTTATAAAATAGCCGAGTTAGTAATCTAATACTTTATAAAAATAAGTAGGAAATCTTTATTAATCGAGGAAATCGAATAGTTTCTATCTTTCCTTAAAAAACCTATTTTTAAAATTATTTTATTAGCGAATAATATTAACCTTCTTATATAAAAGTAGAAGTTTACTAATCTTAAAGTAGTTAGTATCGATTAATTTCTAAATAGTAACTTAGTCGTTTACGAAAATAATTAGTTTTAGTTATCTAAGGTCAATTAGTTATTATTTAACGTTATTTTAACGAATAACTATTATTATATTCTAACCTTTTATTTAGTTATATTCGGAGATAATACTAATGAAGTTCTTTTAGCTAATACTTTTAAGTACGTTGATAAGTAAGATTTTGTTTAATTTAATTATATTCGCCGTAAAGAAATCTTTCTTTAAATCTTAACTTATCTTTCGAAGCTTAGAAACTAAATCCTAAACTATAGTTATTATATCGAAGGGTTAGGAAAACCTTTAGTTTATAGTTTTTCTACTCGATAAAAGGAGTTATTACCTTTAGATTTGAGTATAAGTCTAGTTAAAACTACAAAGCTTATAGCGTTTTCTACTACGCTTTTCGATATTCTTATCTAATCTTAAACCTATATCTACGTAGTCGAGATTGTCGTTTAAGGTTAGAGATAAGTATTTAGATCTAGCGTAGTTATAAATATCGAAACCTTTTAGAAAAGGAAGCGAAATAACCTTTAGAAGCGAAGGGTTAGCTAGCGAGCTAAGTATAAGAGAGCTAGTATCTTATCACGGCTACGATACGTCGGCAAATATAGTACTAGGCGATAATAGGGAGTAAATTTTATATTTTCGAACGTTACTTTCGATAACGTAGATAACGTTGTCTTTCTTCGCTATAGTAGCTAACGATATAATACCCGAATATATATTAAGAGCTCTAATATCGAATAGAAATCGTCGACGTAAAAGCGAAAGATATACTTTATTAGTCGTATCTAAACTATCTTAATAGTCGGCTAGTAACCTTTTAAGTAGATTAATATAGAATATCCTAAATACTATATACGATACTTTTTTGTTAAATACTACTTAACTCTTTTATTTAAGTACATTGATAATTTATTCGACGAATTTTTATATAACGTCTTTATCGCTTCTAATTTTAGCGAGAAGAGCTTTTATAATTTACTCGAAGTTATCGAGTCTATTTTAATAGTACTTAGAACTATCGAAATAAAGAGTTTAATAGCTACTATATAGTATAACGCTTAATATATATTAATAACTTAGTAGTATTTAGTCGAGTAGTTAAGGCGCTACGTTATACTATATATTCTACGCCTTAGGTATTTCTACGGCGGTACTACTTTTATCGTAGTCTTTAGCTAACGTTATTAGTATATTCGCGCTTCGTACGATATTTTATTAATTACTTTATAAGAAAGATTTAGTATTAACTTATTCGTTTAGTAGCTAATAATAAAAGAGAATCGTTAATATATACGATACTATTAAAGAAGATAAACTTACGTAATATATAATCCTTAGGACAATAAAAAATAGATATAAGCTAGCTGTATAATAGCGTCGGAAAGATATTAAAAGTTAAGTTAAAGAAATATTAGAAGTTAAATCGAAGAGAATAGGATAAATACGAGGAATATTACGTCGTAGTAAACGATAAATACTAAGAACGACTAATAATAGTTATTACGTAGCTACTCCGCCTTTCTTAAGTCTTTATATTAGGTATAAGTAAAGCCTTTAACGATTTATCTAAGAAGATAACTATAAATAAAGTAAATAGGTAGTCTCTCAAATAACCTTTCCTAAAGTAAATTATAATAGTCCCTTTTTTCTAAAGATAAAAGTCCTTACAACGTAGTAATTAGTTATTATTTACTTAATAAATATTATTCGGATTCTCGATATCGATATATTATATATTAATTACGTCTTTAAAAGATAATAACTTCGACTCGTTACTAAGAAATCTACTAGTTAACGTTTATATCGACTATAATAAACTATACGAGTATCTTCTTATACTCTTTATTAACCCTAAGTCTCTATAATATAATAATACGTAGGATAGTTATAAAAGTAAAGTATAATATACCTAAGGCTATATAAATTATTCGATTAACGATTATAATCTATCCTTTTGAAGCTTATAATATCTTCTAACTAGTAACTTAATTAACTTTAACTACTTTATATTAGCTATATCGCCGAGAGATTACTTTTAACGAATTAGTCTTAAAGCTAAGGCTAAAACTACGATTAGCTTTATATTAAAGCTCGAAGGATAAAGTAACGTTTACTTACCTTTAGTAATTTTGCTAAGAAAATAGTAAATATAGCGAATATAGCGAATATAAACTAGTCGCTAGTCTATTAGTCGCTAAACTACTAATCGCTAGTTTACTTATCGCTAAACTGCTTATCGTTAGCTTACTTATCGCCGAACTACTCGTCGTTAGACTACTTATTACTAGTTTACTCGTCGCTAAACTACTTATTACTAATTTACTCGTCGCTAAACTACTTAGCGTTCTTCTTAATATCGTATTAGTTGGAAAAGTTAATAGAAACAACTTTAACGATAATAGTCTAATCGGCTGAAACTATTACAACTTTAGTTACTATTTAAAAACGATATAGTATTTAGTATTTACTTATCTACGCTATAAATATAAGTACTCCGAAAGAGTATTCTATATCTTTAGCGAACTTAGTTATACGACGTAGTAAGCCTAAAGCTTTCCTCTACGCTTTAATAATAATAATAGTTAGTATCTTTTAAGATATTATAATATCGATAGTTAGAATAAAAGTTAGTTAAATATTAGTTAGTTGTTTATTCTATTATTCAAAGCTTTGAGCGACTTCGATTATAACTAATTAGAAACTAAAACGTACTTATCTTATTAAATACCTCGCTATACTTACGTATAAGCTAATTCGGCTATTTATTATTATTTTCATAAATATTATTATAAAGAAATTTAAGCTACGTTTTATAGTAAATTACTTTATTTACGTATATATCGACTAATCTAGCACTTTGAATAGTACTAGCCCTTAGTATTTATAGTACTTTACAAATCTATTATTATAATAAATCCTTCTTTATAATAAATACCTTTTCGTTTCTTTAACTATATTTAATTCAAATTTTTCTATAACTTTTATAACCCTTTTATACTACATTTCTAATACCCTTATTAGTTTCTTATTATATTTATCTATATTAATAATACTTTCTCCTACGAAGAACTATATAGTTTACGTAAGTTAATCTACACGTTTTCAAAGATATTATATAAAACTTATACTTATATAAGTAATACCTTCTCTTTAGAATAGTACTATTTTTGACTAACTAATATAATAGTATATCGAATATACTACCTAAGCGTAGAGCTATTCCTTTATATTTACGATATTAGATACCGATATATTATATCTATACAACGATAATATATCCGAGGTTTATCTTAACTATCTTTGTTCCAAGTTCCTTTACTAATCTATATAAAATAAGTATTCTCTACGACTTAGACTACTTAGGAAGAGGAGTATAAAAGATTAGAAACCTCTAAATCTAATATAATATATATACTACGTCTCCCTACTTTATATATACTCTTATTCACTTTATTTTATAAAGCGAAGATTAGAGCGAAGATTTTAATATTATATAATTTTAGCAAAATACCTAATCCTATACCGAAACAAATTCTTATAACGAGACAAAGGTTAAAGAGAAAACTAAGACTAAAGAAAAGATATACTTACTAATAGTATTAGCTAGTTTATACTAAGGCGAACTCTAAGATATTTATAAGAAAATAGCGGCGAATACGTAATAAGTATTAAGTAATCTTAAGGGTATATATAATAAGATTAGGAGCTAAAACGTAAAGGGTAATTGTATATTAAGTACTTTATAAGCGTTGTTTATAAAACTTCTTTTAAATAAACAAAAGTACTTAATTATATGTACTTTAAAGGTTCTTTAACTACTTATTCTCTATATAATTCGGCTTAACGTAGCTAATCGGCTAATTATACAAGAGTAGCGTTTTAAGTCCTTTCGTAGTAAAGGTAAGAATCCTTATAATACGACGGTTAACTACTACTTAATTAATAAATATAATTAAGACTACTTTACCTTATACACTTATTACTTCGTAATAGCTCGTAGTAAAGGTAAGAATCCTTATAATACAATAGTTAACTACTACTTAATTAATAAATACAATTAAAACTACTTTACCTTACGTACTTATTACTTCGTAGTAGCTTATAGCAAAGGTAAGAATCCTTACAATATAATAGTTAACTACTACTCGATTAACAGATACAATTAAAACTACTTTACCTTATACACTTATTACTTCGTAATAGCTTGTAGTAAAGATAAGAATCCTTATAATATAACGATTAACTACTACTAAACTAATAAATACGATTAAGATTCTAAATCGCTTTATATTAAACACTTATTACTTCGTAGTAACTATAGTTTAAATTAATCTTATATATATTCTATTACGATCTTTCGAAATATAATAACTCTAAGTCGCTATAAAAGTATCAACGATTATAATATACAAATACAAAGCAAAGTAAGTATATCTATTATCTTATCTTTTCTATTATCTTATAAACTTCGTAATACTCTTCCTTTATATATTCGCTATAATATCTTTAACTTAAATACCCTAGTCGATATCTATTTCGATATTCTCCTTAGCTTCGTAATTACTAATAACGAACCTAATAACCTTAATAGCTTAGTATAAGTTAGCCTTCTTAAGTAGCATATCCGAAGATAATAATAAATACTCTTTATATTACACTTAATCGACTAGAGGTTCTACGAGACGATATAAAGTAGCGATATAATGTACTTCGTTAGCTTCGACGATAATATTTATAAACTAGCTTAGGACTAACGTCTCAAAAACATAGTAGTAGCTAAAGTTATATCTTCGTTAGTAGTATTCTAAAGGTAGCCGAAAGGGATACGATTTACCTACCCTTAGTATTAGAATATAATAGAAGGGCTTCTTTGCTAAACTACTCGAAGAAGGTAATCGGAAAATACGTTGCCTTTAAGAATTCGCTAAACTAATCCTTAGGAATAGGTAATTGCTTATAGAAAGCTTCCTTAGCTTAACTAACTAAGGAATAGCCTCGAATACTAGAAGGAATATCGAAGAAGGCTATAATAACGTCGGTATCGTTCAACTTAGCTTTAAACTATACCTTTATTATATCCTAAGCCTAATAGAAGTTTATAAAGTATATATTATAATATATATAGTTTATAGTAGCTAATAAGTCTAATTAAAACGTTAGATAAAAGTTCTAAAAGAATATCGCTAAAGCTTCTAAAACTCCCTTTTGAGTAGTAAAAGCAAAAGCTAATATTTAAGCGTTATAATAACTTTTCTACTTAACGATATTATATATATAATATATAATTTAAACGACTATATCGTCGAATAAAGCTTTAACCTAGGCTTTAGCCTTAAGATTATCTATCGTTATTACCTTTAGCCGATAGTTTCGAATAACTTAAAATTCTCGACTAATAAGCAAATCTATAATCCGATTAGCTAGTTAAATAGCGGTATTTTATTCGAATCGTTTATCTACTTTAAAGGAGACTTATATAGTAACGATAAACTAATTGATACTCTTATCGTTAGCCTTTAGGGTTAAGCTTTATACTATTTTCGCGCGACGAAAACGCTAAAGCTAAGCTACCGAGCTAAAATCGAATATCGTTGCGTTAATAAAAGTAGACGATTCCGAGTTATATAATTCTAAGTTCTACGATTACGAGTTTAACGACTTTAATACTAAAGGGGCCTTTTTACTACGTACGTAGTAACTAGTATAATTAAAGGTAAACTATAAGACGACTAACTATAAACCTTCTACGATAAAGTTACGAAGATTCGCCGATATATTTACTAATAAGGTATTTATATATTCGATAAACTATCTAGTAACTAATTAGCTAAATACAACCTTAGCCTCTATAAAGATAAACTTATACGTTTAATAAATAACGTTGTAAAGGTAGAAATATCGATAAAGACTATTATAAGCCTTTTAACGATATAGAGAATTTATAACGTAGAAATACTTAGTAATCTTAAAAAAAAGTAAAGGTAAAGTAAAGCTTTAACGATATTAAGAATTTAAAATATAATAAGAGTATTTCGTAAATCTTATAGAAAGTTAATAGAAACGTATTAATAGAAGATTTGTAAACAAAAACTAGCCTAATTAGACGAAATATAAGTATAAGAAAAGTAGAGTACTTACGTACTCTACTTACGTATAGTCTATTTATATTTCTATGTAACTCGAACTTAAGATTTCTTAAACTCGCTAAATATACGACTTTCTCTTATATTTTTCAAACTCTTAAACATCTATCCTAAAATACGCGATATTCTCTTAGTTTCTTCAAGTCCTTTAACTTCAAATATATAATATCTATTTACCTTAGTAATACACTACGTTACGAAAGCCCCTACGGCTAGTAGAAGGATATATCTATATTTTCAAAGTCGTTTAAACGAAACTATACCTACGTAAGTAGTATTCCTTCTTCTAACTAATATTAGCTTCGACTAACTAATATAGTATTATATCGTATATACCGAATTCGTATAGTCGTATAGCTTTTAATCCGTAGTTATTAAGATAAACGTCGACTATATTTATAACGAAAAGTAGTTAGACAGCGAACGATTCGAAGTTTATCTATTACTACTCGATTCCAACCTCTATACTAACTCGTATAAAATAAGTATTCGACTACGAGCTAAAGCTGACTATTATAAAAAAAGACGTCGAAGCTTCGAATATATCTGAAGAGAAGTAAATAAATATACTACGTCTTTATCTTACGTATATATTTACTTACCTCGTCGTATAAAACGACGATATATACGTTAACGAATAGAATAAAGGGTTAGAGATTATAAAGTCGTAAGATACGTCGGAAGTAGTAGAAGAGGCTAATATAAAGTCGCTAAAAAATCGAGTAAGCTTTTATTAAGAGGAGCTATAAACGTTAAATAAGAGTATATAAAGCGTAGCTACAAAGTCTTATATAATATTCTCAAATCTAATGCTATTTTAAACTTATATACTATAGAACTAATGCTACTAGCCGTTATACGAATCCTTATATTAAACTCGACTATAATTTTACTTCGATTATAACTTTGCTACCTTTAATAAGAGGCGGCTAGTAAACCTACCTCTATAACGTTAAAAGTAATTGCCTTTTACGTAAAAACAGTTTCGTATATCCTAAGGTATATTAAAAGTAATATATTATTAAAAAGCGATTAGAAGAGTTTTAGAACTATATAGATAAATAAGGTTAAAGGGTAAGTACTTTTATACTACTACTACGAAAAAGATACTTAGGATAAACAGTCTTAATAATATTAAAAGACTAGATACTTCAAAGGTATATCGGTCTTCTACAATTATAAGACTAAGTCGCTACAATAAGAGAATAAGCTAAGCCTTACGGCCCTTTAGCTTAGAATACTAAGTCTCTTCTTAATAAAGGTAGAAAGCTTTATAATATAATAATCAACTGCCGCTTAATTAACGAATACAATTAAGACTATAAATCGCTCTACGTTAAGTACTTATTACTTCGTAGTAGCTATAGTTTAGATTAATCTTATTTATATTTTATTATAATCCTTCGAAATATAGTAATTCTAAGTCGCTACGAAGGTATCTATAATTATACGGCAAAAGTTCGAAGCTAAGTAAGTATAGCCTTTATCTTATCCCTTCTACTATCCTACAACGCCTATTATACTCTACTATCCCTAAACTTACTATTATACTTACGAGGTATCTTCTTCTTTACTATAGCAAATATATTAGTAGATATTTAAGAAGGTATATAGTAAGCTACGAATAGATATACTCTTCGTCGATATTAGACTCCGTAGCGTATTTAAGAGTTAACTTCTTCTTTACTATAGTAAATATATCAACGAATATTTAAGAAGGTATATAATAGGCTACGAATAAGTGTACTCCTTATCGGTATCGGACTTCGAAACGCGCTTAAGAGTTAGCTTCTTCTTTACTATAGTAAATATATCAGCGAATATTTAAAAAGGTATATAGTAAGCTACGAATAAGTATACTCTTTATCGTTATTAGACTTCGAAATACAGTTACGAGTTAGCTTCTTCTTTACTATAGTAAATATATTAGCGGATATTTAAGAGGGTATATAATAAGCTATGAATAAGTATACTCCTTATCGATATTAGACTTTAAAATACAGTTACGAGTTATATTCTTCTTAGTTTTTAATATAAACGTATTAGTTCGAAAGGGTTATATATTAAGTAATAAATAAACTTACTAAGATAAACTTAGTTATATTAACGATAATAAAGTAAAGCTTTTTACCTTTAAAGCTTAAGAAGACGTTAATATCTATATTACTAATCTAATAAATCGTAAGTAGAAATAAACCTACGTTAATAGCTACTATAATATCGTCTTCGGAGACTTTAGCGTCTTTAGCTATCTTTACTACTTTAACGAAGTCTTCGACTATAGAAGAAAAGTTATAACGAAACGTTAGATTAGCTATAACGAATATTAAATAAAAGTTACTTCGACTTAATTAAATAATATTTGTAGTTTTAATATAGGTTAAGGGCTAAGTATATAGAAGACTTAAGGACTAATATTATAGTTTTAATATAGATTAAAAGGAGCGAGTATATAGAAGGAGAAAGTAAATAAGTTTATAATAAAAAAAAATGAATTTCGTACTAGCTTAGTTAAACGAGACGTAAGTTTAGAAAAAGTAAAGTATACGAGGCTAGATAGCCTCTTATACCGTAGTAAGAGTAAGAAGCTTTATAATACGCTAGTTAGCTACTACTAGATTAATAAGTATAATTAAGACTACTTTACCTTACGTACTTATTACTTTGTAGTAGCTTGTAGCAAAGGTAGGAATCTTTATAATATAATAAAGATAATTTCCTATTATATAAGATACTTACTCCGAAATACGAATCTTAGAACTACTTATATACCCTACTATACTCCGCTTACGCTAGTTTATTTATATTTCTATATAATTAAACTTCTAAGATATGTAACCTTTTCTTAGTTTCCTTAAGTTCTTAGACTTCTAAAATACGTAACCTTTTCCTATTTTCCTTAAATTCTTAAACTTCTAAGATACTATATCTATCTACCTAAATAATATACTACGCTATAAGAGCTTATATAGCTAGCGGAAAGATATCTCTATATTCTCTAAGATATTAAAGCGAAACTATATAAACGTAAGTAGTACTCTCTCTCCTAGCTAGTACTAGCTTCGACTAACTAACGTAGTACTATATCTTATATACCGCCTTCGCGTAGTCGTATAATACCGAGTTCGTAGTTACTAAGATAAACGTTGAATACGTCTACTACGATAAGTAGTTAAACGGCGAATAATTCGAGGTTCGTCTATTACTACTTGATTCTAACCTCTATACTAACTTGTAAGGAATAAGTATCCAACTACGAGTTAAAGCTAACTATTACGGAGAAGGACGTCGAAGCTTTAGATATATCTAAAGAGGAGTAGGTAAATATACTACGTTTTTATCTTATATACGTACTTACTCACTTCGTTATATAGAATAATAATACGTACGTCGCCGATAAAGCGAAGAGTTAAAGACTACGAAGTCGTAGAATACGTTGGAGGTAGTAAATAAAGTTAGTACGAAATCGCTAAAAGATCGAATAAGCTCTTATTAGGAAGAACTATAAACGTTGAATAAGAATATATAAAGCGTAGCTATAGAGTCTTATATAATATTCTCAAATCCGACGCTATCTTAAACTTATATACTATAGAACTAGTACCGCTAGTTATCGTACGAATCTTTATATTAAACTTAATTATAATTTTGCTTCGATTGTAACTTTACTACCTTTAATAAGAAGTAACTAGCAAACTTACTTCTACGACGTTAAAGGTAATTACTTTTTACGTAAAAATAGTTTCGTATATCCTAAGGTATATTAAAAATAATATATCGTTAAAAAGCGATTAAAGAGGTCTTAGAACTATACAAATAAATAAGGTTAAAAAGTAAGTACCCTTATACTACTACTACGGAAAAGATACCTAGGATAAACGGTCTTAATAGTATTAGAAGACTAAATGCTTTAAAGATATATCGGTATTCTACAGCTATAAGACTAAGTCTTTTCGTAGTATAAGTAAGAAGCTTTGTAATATAATAATTAGTTGTCGCTCGGTTAATAAATATAACTAAGACTTTAAACCGCTATATATTACGTATTTATTACTTCGTAGTAACTTTATTCTAAGCTAATCTTAAGCGTATTCTATTACTATCTTTCGAAATATAGTAGAGTAGACTAGTATAAACGTAAAACTATCTTATGAATTAGTCGCTCTTCGCTAGTTATTCGTAATTATATAAGTCGTCCTAATTTTCTTCGTCGTTCTTATATAATCTAAACTATTCCACCCCAAATTTAGTACGTATAAGCGTTTATACGTTACTATCCTTATTAATAATATAAAAGTAATTATCCTTAACTAACGGGATTTGTTAGTTAAAGTTAAATATTACGAAGATTAAAATACTTACTACTATTAATCGAGTCTTCGAATACCTACGTAAATACGTTACTATCCTTATTAATAGTACAAAGGTAATTGTCTTTAATTAATAGAATTTGTTAGTTAAAGTTAAATATTATAAAGATTAAAACGTTTACTACTATCTTTTAAGTTTTCGAATATAAGCGTTTATACGTTACTATCTTTATTAATAATATAAAAGTAACTATCTTTAACTAACGAGATTTGTTAGTTAAAGTTAAATATTACAAAGATTACTATCGTAGGCGTTCGACGTTAAACTACTATCCCCTACTATAGTATTTACTGTGGAAACGGAATTAATTCAATTATCACGATTTAGAACTAATTAATAGAAACACCGACCGAGCCGACTACACCTTTCTACGACAACCTCGACTCAGTACTAACAAAGGCAGTATAAGTCCTTTAACCTTTCCTCTTCGGCTCCAATATATCTTCTAACCTCTATACGGCTACCTTATAGTACTCCCTCTCCGAGGTATTTATCTCGGTATAATCCTTCTTAACTAGGCTCTTAAGCCTAGCCGCGTATCCGCCTATCTCTTTTACCCGCTTCCCATTGTCGCTAGCGATCGCTTCGAGCGCCTTAATTAATAGCTCGAAGGCAGCCTTCTCGTTAAACGCCTCGACTAGCTTAGAGAGGTGGATCCGAAGCTTCATATACTCCTACTTACGCCCAGGGACGAGGATAGTAACCTTACGCGGTCTAACGGTAGCAGTAGAGTAGTCTATCGCGGCTACGATTCTAATCGGAAGGTTAGCTTCGCGACAGCTTCGACAAGTATATCTAGTAAAGGGTACTACTTGCTAGAGGTTTTGTTTTAGAGTATAGTAGTCTTTGTAATTAGTTAAACGTAGTTAATAGAGGTAGTTAAATTAATCGTATAGCAAGTCTTGTTATATAGACTAGATTACAGTAGTTAGTTCGGGCGATTAATAGAAGTAGTAGAATCAATCGGCACATAGGCATTTATACTCCTCCGAGGTAGCGAGCTTACGTAGCTATAGTCTAGCTGTTTTAAAGTTTACGGTTATAACTCGTTCGGTGAAGCTGTTAATAAGTTCTAGGTTTACGTATACGTAGTCTCAGAGTCTCAGCTACAGTTTGTCTTTCGCGGTTTTTTCAATATACCCTTTAACCCACCTACCTCACTCCTACCCCACTACTCAATCAAAACCTATACACAAAACCACCGCAAACTAGTCTAGGGACAATAAGTACGATTTTGCCTCTTACATTATTAAGCCTAAACTATCGAAGCTACTACTACTTTAAACCAATTAGTTTACTCGTTTAAAACTTATTAGTTTAACTCTAAGAAGTATATATAATTTACTTATTATATTTACGATAGATTCCTTTATAGCAAATAGCCTATATAGTGTAGCAAAATCGTCGCCACTTTTACTAAACCTTAGAGATACGATAAGCTTTAGTTTAGATAAAATATACTTCGGCGCCCTAACTTCGGATTTGCTAACCCTTCTACCCTCTAGTCAAATTCGTCTATTAAGTAGTCTCGACCTTTCGCCTATTCTTAAATCATTAGACGAATCTTTTAGCGATATTTCAAAGTCTATTAACTTTAAAACTACTTCCTAATAATCGACTTCGACCTTATTAGAGTTTACTACAACTCTAGCTCTCTAGTTGTAATAAAGGTTAAAGAACAAATAGTATAGAATTAGGGACCTACTCTCTTAATAGGTTAGTTTATCGTAAAATAGTAAATGGAATATAATACTTATAAGCGTATTATAACGTCCTAATATCCGTTGCGAGTTAGAGAAGTATAAGGTTATTATTACGATTTATAGTAAAGACGACTAATATATCTCAATATTATAAGACCTTAGGGAAGAACTATCGGCTTTAATTAGCAACGATAGCCCCTTTTCGAGTTTCGAATTAGTTACGTTCTTAATATCTAATACGACTAATATTCCCTAGACGATATAAAAGGTAGTTGATATTAAGTATATCGACTAAGTCGTCTCTAAAGTATAGCTATACTTTAATATCTACGCGCCTAAAGTTGTTTGGATATTCTTAAAGCTTTTAGCGCTATAGCGTAGCGCCTAAAGTTCTCGTAGAAAGGCAAAATCCAACGATAACTCTATAGTATATAGCCACCTTATTATACTCGTTGTAATTATTCTAAGTAGTTACGCCCCTCAACTTAGCTCTTTTATCCCTTAGTTAATAGAACTATATATTTATAGGAGTAAAACCTTAAAACGTATATAAGATATACTCTCTAGCTTCGAGATTAGTTTAATATACTATACGTCGAATAGGCTATTAACTAGTATATCTAAACGAGCGTTAGTATATCTAAACTTATAACGTTTTTATCTTTTACTAACTTTATTTATAGAAGAGTATAAAATAGGTTGTAAGAGACTTAAGTTTTGTCGTTGTATATAATAACTTTAACTTTATAGAAAAGGTCTAAAGACTTGGAATAGGATAGGTGGATAAGATAACTAATTTAACGACTTATCTCTTAATCGGTAACTTAAATATCCGTAGACCCTTTTATCTTAAGTAATAGCGTTCTTATATTACGTTTAAGAAAGAGTAGGTTATACTTTACTTAGCGACGACCTTAAGGTATTTAATAAACGCCTCTATATATATTACTACTTAAGGAGTTATCTCTATATTCGGATAAGAGACGCCGCTTAACTTTCTAAAGGAGTACTCTTTCTTCGATATACAACGGCCTATAACGTTTAAAAGCTACCTTCTTTAAACACTAGCTATCAACGAAGACGAGAGAAAACTCGACGGAGTATATCGCCTCTACGATAAGCTATTTAAAGGTATTATAGGCCTAGACCTCGAGAAGCACAACTATAGGGATAGGCTATTTCTTATCTACGGCGACTAAAAGACAACGTCGTTCATCTATTATATAATCTCTATACAACTAGAGGCCTCTAAGGTTTACGAACGGAAGTTGTTACAGTGCCGTATCAATGGTATTATATTGAATGATGTTGTTATACGAAGAGAGGAAGAGGAAAAGGAAACTATCTATGTAGCGAGTCGGTGCCGATATTTGAGGGAATCGTTAAAGAAGCTAGCCCGCATTCGGGCTAGTACATTAGTCTGTGTTAGGTCCCGGTTAGTATCGTGACAGAAGTAGTAGATCTTGCCTATTCTAAGCCTTTTCTACGTTTAAATAAACTTAGCCTCCCTTATCTTTCGAAACTTTTAGCCCCTTATTAAGAAAGATGCTAAAGGGTTAAAGAGGATTAAGAAGATATCTTAGACCCGGACGAAGTACTACTATAGCTCTCGACTACTTTATAACGCTTATTATTCTCGTATCTTATTATTCGTTATAGAGGGTCTTATTAAAGATAAGTTACTCCTTTCTACTTATTTCGGCGCCGATACTATATAGTAGGCTTTATTTAATCTCCCTAAAGGTAAGATGAAGTAAAGGTTACTTATCGTAGAAGAGATATTATTTAGAAAGTTCGCTTAGTCGAAAGGCATTAGACGCTAAGATACTACGACTCTAAATATTCAATCCCGTAGCGTTTGCTAATATATAGTAGTTGTACGGCATCTCCTAGTCTTAACCGAAGCTATTCGGTATAGCGACTACGGAGTATTAAAAGAGATAATACGTACTCTCTCTCTACTCTTCTATAGTAATAGGAGCTATAACTATAGCCTTAAAATATTATACTTCTCTTAGATCCTACGTACTAAAGTCTTAGATCCTAAGCTAGCAAAAGTAATACTTCGAAGTAAGCTCGTTAAATATACTACTATCGGAAATAGCTAGAAAGTAATCGATATAACTTTAGAATACGTTAACGCGTCGTATACTACCGATATTAAGTATAACTAGAACTCGACTTATAATACAGCCGTTACTTTCGAAAAGTAGTTAGTAGTTAAGCTATTTCTTACCGTCGTTAGAAAGACTCTTAAATCAAAGTTTGGCGAGTACTACTTAGGTAAGTATGCCGAGCTTAGTACGGCGGCGGATAAGATCGACTATATATACACTTTATACTATAATAAGATAATAAGTTACTCTATCTATAGAGAGCTATAAGTAAAGGAGTTCGACGTACTTAACCTTTAGGGCGACGAGTTAGCTACGTTACTTAATAGGAAACTAGCTACTTTTAATACTAAAGAGGTTAGACTTTTCGCGCTAAAAGATCTTACCGATTTCCTACTACTAGTATAAGCAAATTATATCACCCTTATTAACTAAGAAGGTAACTATACGTATAGCGAAGATAGCTCTAACTCGGAATCTAATAACGATATAAGTAGTTAGTCGATAGAGTAGTTAATATTAATATATATAAAAGTCTTTTTCCCTTAGATAACTCGGCTTATAATATAAGTGCTACCTTCTTTATAACTACAATTAAACTAATTAGTTTGAAGTAGGTATAAAACTAGTTGGTTTAGTTCGAATAGTAGTTATATTAAGCTACCAAAGTAGAACGAAGTTCGTCTACTACCTTTGATTTAACGTAATATATCGAAAAAAGTTAAGTCTTATCCGACTATTATATACTAACTTTAAAGGAATTAAGTTCGCCGCTACTCTTTGTTTTTTACTTCCTTTTCGTTTATACTTTCTACTTTATTCAACGCTTCGTTAAAGACGAACTCGAGTTACTTATTATTTAACTTATCTAGCCGTTTATCTCTCTACGAGTTTATAAATTCCTATTTAGTTACTACGACTTAAGTAAACTCGCTTAAGTAGTAGAACTAAGCGATCTCATCGAGCTTAGTATACAAAGCGATCTCCTAATTGTAGGCGGCGTAGAAGGTATAGATCTTCTCCTAAATAGATCCTAGCTAAACCTTAGTATATAAAGGATTTCTAAGTTCGAAAGCTACTATATCGAATAGCCTAAACTTACCTTTTTTAAAAAACTTTATAAAGGTTCGGAAGTTCTTCTCTTATTCGAATATATTAGCTTTATTATTACCGAATCCTACTACCTTAATTAGCGTATTAGCTAGGTTTCTATTCTCTATCTCAAAGTTACTATCGTCCGACTTAGAGTTACTACTATCTGAGGTAGATTTATTCTTCTCCTTATAACCGTTCAACTCTACGTCTATTACGTTATTAGGCAGTCTAGTATCTATTACGTAGTTAGTAATACTAGTATAAACCTATGTTTAAACTTATTAGTTTTATATATATCTAAAACTAATTAGTTTAGATAAAGTAAACGTATTTATATCGCCTTCGGTTTTGACGCTATTACTAGACTTAGTCTTCGCTTTCTTTGCTAGCTTTTTTTTGGTACTAGTACGTTTATACTTACGTAGCTTTATCTCCTTTTCTACTTCCTCTTCTCCTTCTTCGGCTAGATCTAGCTTATCTAAGTAGCTACGTAGCTAGTCTAAGCGGTTAGCGAATAAAGACCGGCTAGTAATAAGTTCGCCGATAAGGACTTAGCTATATCTAATCCCAAATACCTTAAACCCTTAGTTAGTAAGGTTAATAATATCGTTGATATCGTCCTACGTTAAGCTAGATACTTATTTTATAAAATCGTGCTTAGCTTCTAAGTTACCCTTTTTTATTATCTCTAAGGACGCTAGTCTTAATAAGTTCAAAAACCTTACTAGTTTATCCTAAATAGCTTAGTTAGGCTTTTCTTCTAAGTCTATAAGCGACGATATAATAAGATATATTAGGTAGGTGTAAAACTATCTTATTTGCCTTATTCGATTAGAACTAAAGTCTTTAACCGATTAGGGCGGCTCTACTACCTATACGTATCTATTAAACGGCTACGAAAATATAATATAGGCGATCTCGTAAACGAATACTATTCGTAGTATTAGATCTTAGATTACTTTAAGTTTGATTTGAAAGTTAACCTCGAATATTTACTACCAAAAGGTTAGTATCGTATAATTCGAATATCTAGTATTAAACTAACTATTTTTATTATAGCTACCTACTATTAAACTAGCTAGTTTAATCTTATATAGCTATAATAAAAGTAGTTGGTTTAACCTTAGAGGGGAAAGCAACTAGATTTATACTTTACGGAGCTTCTGCTCTTCCTACTAGTCGAAGATTATGCCAACGACCTTAGGTAGGTACTACGTAACCGGTTCAGTCTAGCTTAGCCGGTATAATCGACTTAAGTATTAAGCTTCTATAGCTATATTCTACATTAAACCGATAGTAATACTAGTATAATACTACTTATAGTAGTTTAGGCTAGCGCTTAAAACTAAGGAGTTTAAGACGAGTACGTTAAGCTCGTTGTTGGGCGAATTCTAAGTCTCTATAGTATTTTCTCGCTCTATTTGAGATTATCCAAAGCGAATATTTACTACGAGGAAACTAGCTTTCTCTAATATCGCGATAATAGCTCTATTCTAATTAGTACCAATTTCGCTTATATATTAAGGTAGAACTTATATTTATATCTATAGCGAGTTTACTATAATAAGTATTCGCTTTTTTTGCTTTTTTATTTCTAATACCTTTTGGGTAATATAGGTGAATAATAGCGATTCGCTTAAGGCGTAGAAAACTATAGCTACTTAGTCGATTAGTAGTAGGTGCTTATATACTTCGTTTAGTATCGCGTATATCTACGATAAGCCTTCGTCGCTAGTCTTATAGATGATTCGGTTAACTAACTTGGAACTTAACTTCGTTAGTAAGTCTCCCTCTTCGACCGTAGTAGGCTCCCTAAACCTAATAGTGCTAGCTAGTTTATTCTAGTTGGCAACTATTACGAATTATTCGTTTATAAGCTCGGTTATCTCGTCGTCGACGTTTAGTATATTAAAGGCGTATAAGTCTTAGGCTAGAAACTATATCGTTTGTACTTATCTGAAGCTTAGGGCCGTATTTTAGTCGCTAAGGTTATCCACCTACTCTTTTATTACCTCGTCTACTCTATCTAAGGAGATTACTAACTCGATAGCCGCTTTACTACTACTAATGTTTCGTAGCAAAGTATCTATCTTATTAGTAATCTCTTTGTACTATTTATTATAACTTAGCTCGATAAATACTAGCTTTATTAGTAGGATATTAGAGGAGGAGTAAAACGAATATCCGTTTAAGAGAGTAATTTTAGTACTTATACTATAGTTAATTATAAAGATCTACGACTCTCTTATAATAGTATCGGATAGTAGGTCAATTCCGACTTTAGTAACGAAGTCTTAGATCTTTAGGGTTATAAACTACCACTGAAACCTTATAGTGTAGTAAAAATGTTAGAGTACAACGACGTCGGTTAATTTGTTTGTAGATTCGCGTATTAAAAGGTTTAGCTCGCTAGCTACGTAGCTAGGCTCGAAGCTTAGTATAGTTAGATTAATTACGTCTTTCCTACTAAGCTATAAGTAGAGATCGTATATTGCCGAGATTAAAAAGGATACTAAGGTGTATCTTTCCTAATTAGATACTCTATTCTAAGCTAGCGTCGCTATAGCTCCGCTCTCTTTCTCTTTTAGTATAACTTATATTATCCTTTAAGCGATACTCTTAGGGTTACGAAGTACTACTACTTCGTCGTAGATAACGATTCTCTACTTAAACTCTATATAGCTAGTTATAACGAAGCCGTATACCTTATCTCGGTATATTGTCGAGGCTTTCTTATCCTTACGCTTCTCTTTATTATAGTCTATTATATAACTACGCCTAGTTCTCTACGAATAGCTACTATAAATAAGTTAGTAAACTAAATAATAATATAGTATTAAACCAATTGGTTTTACTAGTATATTAGCTAGAGTTAAACTAATTAGTATTAAGAATACTAAAACTAACTAGTTTAATCGTAATAGAACAAAATAAGCTAGATAAGAGATTGTAGAGTACGTACTCTAGGTTTCTTTAGGTGTATAACTCATAAGTCTCGTATAGGGAATAATTCCATTTGCCTTTTACGAGCCGAACGACTTCTATATTATCGGCGTCTTCTATCTCTTTATCTTCTTCGTCCGTAGCCGTATCCGCGATATCTATTACTACCTCGATGTTAAGATTAGCTAGGCCCTTCCCTTTATTAGTTCTTCCGAAAGCATAGCAAATTATATAATCTTATATCTAAGGACCTATGAACTTATCGCCGTTATATTCCAACGTAGTTGTATCGCCTTACCGATAAGATATAGTAATATAGGCTAATACGACTACGTTTAAAGTAGTATTTAGGTCGTCCCGTTACTCGTACTATATATTAATCTTAGCGTTAAGCTAAGAGGTACTCAGAGTTGCTACCTTACGCGGGTCTTTTTATTAGTAGTAGTCGGCCGATTTGTAGAAATACTATAACTTTAGATTAAAGAAGTTAGCGCGAATATCCTTAAAGGTTTATATAACTAAGCCGGCTAGTATAGCTATTAAGATAGAGTTCGCTTCGATCTTAGTACCTTTCAACTTCTACTACCGAACTAGATAGTAGTATATTATCCTAACCAAAAGAGCGTAAGTGAATATCTTACTAGTTCCGACTTCGTTAATATATATCTACAACCTTATCGGAGATTATTCTAGTAAATATATAACGTAGGCGTTTATAAATTATTAGTACTAATTGTCTTATTTATAATAGAATTTAAACTAATTACTTTTAACTAGGTACTAAAATAACTAGTTTAAACTTAACTTATAGAATATACGTACCGATAACCTAATAAGGGTATAGATGGCGCTCGTCTTCTTTAGCCGTTAACTCCTACCCTTTTACCTATACTACGCTAGTAGCCTTAGCCGCTTTATAATCGAAGCGTATAGAACCGTCTGCTTTAGTACTACCCGCGTCCTTACAAAATACTAACTCCTTATCTATTACCTATCTTATATAATAGCCAGTAGCTAGTAGTAGCTCCGTATCCGTATAAGTCTTCGAATATGGGTTAGACTAGTCTAATATAATCTTAACCGTATAGTTATAGCGAACGTCAATGGTAGCCTAGATCTACGCCTCCTCTTATATTAGCGTAGGGTCCTTAATCCTTATACTTTCGGATAGATAGTCAATAACGTTCTATTACATTGCTAAAAAGTCTACGAATAACTCCTTATCCTCGAAAAACTAGGAGAATTCTTTCTATATATCCTAGTCGAATACGAATTCGATAGGGAACTTAAAGCGCTTATCCTCGTAGAACTTGTTAATAATCTTATATAATACTACATCGGAGAGGGGAGCTAAATTCTTCTCTTTCTCTATTAAAGTCTTCGTCGATTATTGCTTTTGAATCGTTCGTAGGTTATAGCGTTAGAGTTAATAGTTACGATTAATAGTTAATATTAATACTACTCGGCGATATTATTTAGCCTTTATATGCTTACTAGTGTATTATTTGTCGATATTCGCTATTAATCCGAGCTTAATAGTATACCGAAGCCTATAAAGGCGGAGAGACTCCTTAGTACGTACGTTCGCGATAATCTCGACGTACCTTCAACGTCTTAGGCGGTATATTGATAATACTTGACACCGTATATCTACGGTTAAACTAATTAGTTTAAGGGAGTAGGTAAAAACAACAACGAAGTAAAAGGGAAGCTATTAGTTTTAACCTTGAAAAAGTAGTTTAGGAGAAGTTCGAATTACAAATTCAAATTCGAAAGCTAAAAAGCTATTACTACGTCCTAAGCGCACTATACCTAACTAGGAATAGCGCCAATATTACAATAAAGATTATATTAACTAGTTTAAAGTAGCTTAGCATATATAGCTAATAAACAAAATTAATTAGTTTAAAGTCTACTTCGTTAAGTATTTATTCGAATATTACTACATTTTAAACTAAGACAATAGTGTTATTCTACTATCTCGATTATCGAGGGACAAGAGTAACTTTCGAGACCGATACTAGTAAGTCTATTCTAGCTCTCGTCTAAAGCACCTTCGGCGCTAACCTATATTCACTACCTTTTTAAGATAGCCTTTCTACTTACCGAACCGACTACCCTATACCTCTTCTTTATAGATACCATAGGAGTCTACTATCTTATAGGGTTAGACCGTTAAACCGTAAGTGATATAGGAGACCTCGCTACTAGCGTCGATCCTATCTTAAATAACGTATTTGAAGTTAAGGCGAGTAAGAAAGCAACACCTAAGCTAGCTCCCGAACTAGCGTAGCCCGATCCAACCTAGCGCTTCGCGGTAGTAGCGAGCTAGGATTTCGTCTACGCGTTAATTACTTTTAATCTTAATAATCCGACATACTTTATAGCCAACGACGCTTTATTCGTATTAAGCTAATTCTACTTCTTAAGCTTAAGCATAGACTCTACTAAAGCGTTAATACTTTTAAGAACCTAGTCGTTTTTAGCGATAAGTTGTACTAAAGGTACGGCGATATCGTCTATAAAGAAAGCCTTTAGTAGTAACTCGAAGGCGATATCTAAGTCTAGGTATAACGTTGCCGCCTAGTATCTCGTATAGATTTAAAGTTCCTAGAATACGAACTATAGCTTCGAATCTTACCTTAGTAGCCTATTCTTAGATAGTTTTTCGCCGATCGGCGGTAGTATATAAATATTATACCTATATATATTATAATATATAAGGCGAAGAACCGTAGTCGAGTTCAAGTCGTTTTAAAGAATACTAAGTATAAAGCGCCGGAAGTATAAAGTATTAACAAATACGTATATATTTAGACTAGCTTAACGTAGTTTTACGCGTTAAGTATACTTTCTTTTACCCTAAGTTATCTTCTTAACGTCGCCGAATATACCGAGGTTCTAATCGAGCTAATATATATTTTTATTAGAAGTATTCCTAATCGTCGCCGATTACGATCTAAGATAGATAGCTACTAAATCGACTAAAATAAAAGAAGCGTTAATATAGATCGACGCGATAGAAGATATATCGTCGTCATCGTCGCTATCTTCTTAGTTAGTTATCTCTTACCGGAGACGGCTCGGAATATATAAGGTATAGCTATAGGATTAGTCTACCTAAGGCTCGTCTTATATAGCCTTCTCTTCTAGCTCACCGAGTCGGTTAATATACTAGTAAGGTAAGAAGAATAAAGCTACTCTCTATTATATTATATCGCCCCTACTTATCTAACCGAAGCGTTAGTTTAAATCGAATACGTTACCTAATCTTACCTCCTCGTATTAGACAACTCGTATAACATTTAGGATATCTATACCTATACTAAGTGAAATAATAGCAAATATAATATAGTATTGAGAATCCTAGCGCCGGAATCTATCGTATAATAGTTTTTAATCGACTAGCCGAACGTTTATATTATATCGCTTAATAATATCCTTTGCTATAATACTATAGATACTATCTACGACTAGGAGCGAAATTAGATACTAACGAACTATTATAAGCTAGGACTTACTATCTATATAAACGATCGTCTTAGGGATAATATTATCGGCTCCGGCCGTCTTTAGTAGGAATTCAAAGCGACGGAAATCTTATCCAACGCCTTTATCGAGATACTAAACAACGATAGTAATATTCTACTAATCGAGCGGAGTACGGATTATACGAAGTATATTATACCTAAACTCCTCAAGCTAAAACCTAACCATCGTTCGAATAAATAGCTCCGCCTTCTATATTAACGTCGTAGTATAACTAAAGAGAAGCATCGATTCGATTATCGAATCTCTAAATATATTCAACTAAGTATAACTACTTTAGAATAATTACTATTAGTATATGGTATATAGCTCGTCGATATTAATAAAGGCGATCTTTTAGTTAAACGCTACCTTTTGTATTAAAGCTAAGAAACGAGAATCGATAGCTTACTTCGAACTAAGTAAGATATAAGTATATTTGCTAGTCTTTAGATCGATCCAAAGGTCCTTAGTCTAGTTTATAGTTAGTTTAATACTTTATAAGGGTAGTAAAGTACTATACTTAAACTAATTAGTTTAAGAGTAAGTAATATATAATTATATATCTTATTAGTCTTAAACTAATTAGTTTAATAATATTATTAATTAAACTAACTAGTTTAGTCGGAGACTATACGAATTATAAACTTATTTTGACTAAACTATCGTCGATTAGAATAGGCTAGGTATAAGAGAAGTTAGCGATAGTATTCTATTATTTTTTAGCTAGCTTTATAAAAGGAATAATCTAGATAGTAATTATGCTTAGAAGGAGTACTAAGATTGCTTAAAAGACGATACTTTTCCTATAGCTAGTCTAGGCTAAGAGAATCGTATCGCCTTCTCTATAAACGATACGACGTATAGCTTTAAGTTGACTATTATAAGTAAATCGCTTCGAAGAACTAAGTTCAATCCTAATATTAAGTAGTACCTCAGTTACTATACGTATAAAGAATATCTAAAGTTCCTTTTTATCTAATTAAGCCGTATTTTAGATAATAGTTCGAAGTATATTAGCGGTTTCGCTCGTACTACTACTATCTTTAACTTAATCTAAGTTGGATATAAGCTTTTGTATTATCTTTTAAATATATTCGGGGCTAAAGCTTAGCTCAATTAAAGGCTAAGCTAAGTTTAGAGACGATAGCTTAAAATGTAGCAAAGTCGCTATAAGGGTATCGATAGTAACGATAAAAGGTATAAGGTAAGAGTTATTTCTATATTCGAGGGTTTTCTCGACGAAAAGATAAGATATTTGGAAACTAAAAAATAAACTAAATCGATTATATTACGAATTATAATATATCTAGAGTTTAGTGTAGTACGATATCAAAAGGAGGATAAAATCCTAAGTAATCGAAAAGTCGGTCTAGATTTTTAGTAAAGCTTTATAAGGTAAGACGATATTTAATTACTTATTATCTATAGACTAAAAAATGAATGTTCCCTAGGGCCCTATAAATATATAAGTATAAACTAATTTCCTAGTAGGTCCTTTTTGTAAAGCGTAGTGCGGCGCCGCGAAGCGTAGTCCTAGGGACATATTCAATATTTTTGGGCTGTATATAAGAGACTACGTATACGAGGGTTTCGAAGTTAGGATAAAGGTTACTATGCGAAAATAGGTATAGGTATCCACTTAACTGTGTATTCTATTGTGCTCCAAAAAGGCTACCTTTGCTTACGTAGCGCTTAGCTAAATACTCTAAATATTACAAAGATTAAAACGCTTACTACTATCTTTTAAGTCTTCGAATATAAGCATTTATACGTTACTATTCTTATTAATAATATAAAGGTAATTATCTTTATCTAATAGAATTTGTTAGTTAAAGTTAAATATTACGAAGATTGAAACATTTACTACTATTAATCGAGTCTTTATTTATATTGTTTTTTAGTATAGTATTTATATCGTCGACAGTTTATTTAGAAACCGATTAGCTAGATACGTATTTAGTCTTCGTAGAGATAAACCTACGTAATTAATATTCTTCGCCGCAGAAGCGGGACTATTATTAGTAGCTATTACGATATAATAAGAGGATTAAGAACTTCGAAATAAGTTAAAGTAGTTTAACGGTAATCTTATAAAAAGTCAACGGTAATATATAAGTAGTAGTTTTATAAACAAACTAGTTTAGTTAAACGAGATATAAGTATAAGAAAAGTAGAGTCTATAAGCTAGATAGCCTCTTACCTTAGAAAATCTATAAGATTTATATACTTTACTTATATATAGTTTGTTTATATTTTTATACAACTCGATTTCGTAAACTTCCTAAATACGCGACTTTCTCTTATATTTCTTAAGTTCCTTAATATTTTCTTAAGCTCTTAAACATTTATCTTAAGATACACGATATTCTCTTAGTTTCTTTAAGTCTTTTAACTTTAACTATATAATGTTTATCTACTATAATAATACGCTACGTTGCGAAAGCTTCTACGGCTAATAGAAGGATATATTTATATTCTCAAAGTCGTTTTAGCGAAACTATACCTACGTAAGTAATACTTCCTCTCTTAACTAGTACTAGCTTCGACTAACTAATATAGTATTATATCGTATATACCGAATTTATATAATCGTATAGCTCTTAGTCTATAGTTATCGAAATAGATATCGACTACGTTTACAACGAAGAGTAGTTTAACAGTGAACGATCCGAAGTTCGTCTATTACTACTCGATTCTAACCTTTGTACTAACTCGTATAGAATAAGTATCGGACTATAAGCTAGAGCCGACTCTTACTAAAGAGGCTATTAGAGCTTCGAATATATCTAAAAAGGAGTAGGTAAATCTACTACGTCTTTATCTTATATATATACTTACTTACTTCGTTATATAAAACAACGATATATACGTTGACGAATAGAATAAAGGGTCGAAGACTATAGAGTCGTAAGATACGTCGAAAGTAGTAGAAGAGGCTAGTACAAAGTCGCTAAAAGATCGAGTAAACTTTTATTAAGAAGAACTATAAACGTTAAATAAGGGTATATAAGGTGTAGCTATAAAGTACTATACGATATTCTTAAATCCGATACAAAGTTTAGTATAATATTCTCAAATACGATACTATATCGAATTTACGAGTTGTAGAATTAGTATTACTGTTACGAGTGGCGCAATATCGAAAGAGGCAGGGTTGCAATACTAATAATTACGTATAGTGATATCTAGGTTAAAGAAACAAAAGAGGAATATTGTAAGATGCGTAGAACGCGAGATGTAATATATAGGTAAGCGTAAGCGCGTATATGTGGGGCAAGGGTATACACGGGCTATGCGCATAGACTATGCTAAGAATCCACTAGTGGGCCACTAGTAGCATACATAGGCTACAATTCTATAGGGCCTAGGACCTATTAGAACCTGCTAGCCGTAATACTACCCCTTCGCTAAAAAAAAACAGGATCCGACCGCGGATTAGCGTAATTGCGCAATTTTTTGTATATAGTAGTAATTGAACTTATAACCAATTGCTTTCTAGGTAATAGAAGAATGCCCTCGAAGTTAATTAGTACGTAGTATAGGAAGGAGCCCTTAATCCTACTATACTATATACTAATGTACTACAATTTGGTACTTATTCGGTTACTAATTGATTCTATAAAGTAACTTATATCTATTCTAAGGTTAATGTCTCCCTCTTATTATTAAGCTAATTCCTATTTTATTTCTACTATTAAATTGCTCGACGCTACCGACTAGATCGGCGTAGTTGTATATTATCGGTAGTAGGCTTATTATTATTTAGGTAGGAAGAATCCTTACGGTCCTCCTAAGTAGCCTTTTCCTACTACGCTAGCCGCTTTAGAGGACCTAGTGTATTTGGATTAGCTTCGTAGAAGGTGTATAGTTTCCTTACTACGTTTTTGAAGTTCTCGACGTCGTAATATATTAGGTCGGGGTCCTAGCCTTTTTATTGTATTTGATATTGAAGCTTCTTATAATATAACTTGGAGGCTTCGACCTTCTTAACCTCCTATTTAAGTTCACCGAGTATATCCTCCGTATTCGGGCGTTTTAGCTCCTACTTAGGTAGTAGGTTATTGAGGTATTTGCGTAGTTTATCGGCGTAGAAGGTGTTAGTACTACGCTATCCTAGGGGCACTTCTAATTAATACGAATAGCCGTAGATAGCTTTAATCTTATAGTGCTATTGGGTTATCGAGTAGTCGAGCTTGTCGCTAGGTTGACTCGACGACTATACCTTCTTCCAAATATATACTTAGTCGCCGATATTGAAATCTAGCTCTTAGCGGTGACGGTTTACCTTTCGAGCTATATTTTATTATGCTTTTTCTATACTCCGACGAGCTTCGTTAGTATATTCCTTAAGAGTCCGTATAGTCTATTAAGTATCTTTACGAGAAAGACGCTCTTTAGTAGTTAAGTCTCTACTATGGAAGTCGGTACGTTTCTCTTAATCTTATATATAAGGCATAGGGAAACCGAAGAGGATTTTATGAAGTAATAGCCTAGTTGAGTCGTAGGAGAGCGAGTTCTATATATAGTCTATTATTGGGAGTTTCATCGACTAGTTATCTTAGGCGTAATTGATATATAGCCTTAGCCTTTGATTAATATACTAGTTTATAATCTCGGCTTATTCCGTTATTTAGGAATATCTTAACGAGGATAACTTCTATCGAAAACCGAGGATTAACGATACCTTATTTATAAAGTCTACTACGAATTGGGGACCTCTATCGCTTATTACTATGTCTAGGAGACTAAATATTCGAAATAGCCCTTTTTTATAATATATTATAGTAATTTCTTTTGCGATAATTATTTTGGCGTAAGGAATACTATAATAGTACTTGGAAAGATTATCAACGATGACTAAGACGTTATTATAGCCTATTTGGTCTTTTGGTATATCCTTAAAGTTTATAACGATATATTACTAGCTCCTTATTAGTATAGGTAGTAGGTAAAGTAGTCTTAGGGTCTTATCTTAGGGTATCTTCGTAGAACGGTAAGTCGTATAATTGGCGACGTAATAGTCGACGTTAACGATTATTCTTTTCTACTAATACTACTTCTAAGCTAGCCGGCGTATCTTATTTCGCCTAGGGTATCCTATTACAAAGCGCGTATAGATTTCGTCTAAGAGGCGGGTCCTAAGGTTATTAGTATCGGGAACTACTAATATACTATTCCGTACTAGGTATCGCCTTCTCTATAGAGTAAATAAGGAATTAGGGTCTTAGCGAGCTTGTTTTCGGAGATCCTCGAGGCTAAGGTCGGTCTAGTTGGCTTATAGGAGCTTATCGGTAAGCTCTACACTTAACGGCTTAGGGACTAGGATATCGTCGAAGTTTATAACGTAGACTAGTTCGTAGGGAAGCTATAAAGTCTCGGTATTAATTACGACGTTAATCTAGTCCGAGTCGACTACTTCTTCGCGATAGAAGATGATAATCTATTTCTCGCGCTCTTCTTTATTCTTTACCGTCTTCGAGGTTTCTAGTTTTCGAGATAGCGCGTTAGTAGTAGTATTCTATATACTTAGCTAGTATATTAAGAAGAAGTAATATTAAGCTAATAACTTCGTTTATCGTACTTAGTAGCTATTTAGTCGCTATTTAGTATTAAAATACTTAAGTACTTAGTAATTTATAATAATTTCGAAATTACGAGTTTATATCCTAATAAGCTTTGCTCGCTAATACTCTAAAGTACGTACGATTACGAGAAGTTCTTTGTCGTAGATAGCGTATCGTATTTCGGCGTTTAGTATAGTTAACGAGAAAAAGGCTATCGGGTACTATTCGCTATCCTCTAAGTCTTTCTAACATAATACTACTCTTAGCATAGTTTTGGAAACATTAGTTTCGATCTTCGTCTCCCTCTTAGGTATAAAGTAGCGGAGGACCGAAGCATTGAGGAGTTTCTCTTTCAACTTATTAAATACGTCTTAACAATCTTCTATCTAAACGAATATATAGCCCTTCTTCGTTAAGTTATTTAATAGCTTTGCAATTCATTTATAATCCTTAATAAATTTGCGGTAGAAGTTGTAAAAGCCTAAGAATAATTAAACTCCTCGGACTAAGGTAGGCGCTAGCTAATCTTAAACGACGGATATTTTATCTAAGTCGACGGCAATACTATCTTTGCTAATAACGAAACCGAAGAACTTAGTCTTTATTATATAGAATTCGTATTTATCGAGGTTAGGCTATAAGCTAGCCTCGCAAAGACGCTTTAGTACCTATCTAATATAGATCTAGTACTCTTCAATTATATCCGAAAAGATAAGAATATTATCGATATAAGTATTATAGAAGTTATCTAAGTACTTTATTAAGGCCTCGTTAATATATCTTTAGAACGTCGAAAGGCTATTCGTTAGCTCGAATAGAAGGACTTTATACTTATAGGTATTATAGCGAGTACGAAAGGTAGTTAGCTCTTCGTTATTTAGGTATATTCGAATACGGTAAAAGGCTTATTAGATATTAATCTTTGAAAATATCTTAGCCTTAGAAATACGAGAAAGGGTTTCTTCGATAAAAGGTAAAAGGTAACGATCTTTTCGTATTAACGCGTTAAGCTTTTAGTAATCTACGTAAAAGCGAAGACCTCTATTTACCTTAAGTACGAATAGAATAAGGGTAGCTTATAGTATCGCGCTAGATTCTATAAAGCCTTTATTTAAATTCTCCGTAATATATTAACGATAGGCTTCTAACTCTTCTAAGGATATTTTGTAGAAGAGGCTATAGTTTAGTTTATTTGGGCGGTGGTTTCTATTTAGCTTAATTTTATAATCGTAGGTTCGGCTTGGGGGTAGTTTATTCGACTCTACCTTATTGAAACCGTCGAGTAGGTTATAATAGTAAGTAAGGACCTTATCGAAGGCTTTCTAACGTAAATTATTAGTATCTTTGGCGAGTATATAGTCGCGTTCGTTTTTCTTATCTTAAATATATCGGTTAATCTCGTAAAAGCTAGTTACGCTTATATAGTTGTATTTGGCTAAGGTTATTAATAACGCGGCGCTAATTATAGTAACGTCGACAATTTCGTTGATTAGTCTAGATAGTATAGATCGATAACTACTAGTTATTAATAACGAAGGGGGCTTAGTAATGTTGGATAGGCTCTTATTTATCTTATCGATATTGATATCGTGGCTCCTTCTTAATATCTTAGGTACGTCGAGATTTCGCGTATATCGTAGATGGGAGGGGATTGCTAGTAATTCGTAAATCGTAATAGGTTATACTATCTTTGTAGCTTTACCTTTTGTCGCCCTTTGAAGTTCTTTTAGACGACGTCGTACTTAGTCTAGTAGTATAACTCGCTTAGGGTTAATTTTATAGTTTGCCGTTCGGCGATAGGCTTCTTAATTTATTAGATAGTCTCGTTCGTATATTTTATTCTATATCTCTAGTATTAGTGAAATGATAGGGGAGTCTACCGCTTCGTTTATAAGGATATTTTGTATTGGAGGAGCTAGGGGCTAGTCTTTTGGGAAGTCGAAGTATCGGCGGCGGTAGTTAATCTTAATATCGTATCGATTAAACTACTTTCTTCCGATAATAACGTTATACTTTATATCGAGTATTAAGAAGTATGTATCGTAGAGAGTCTTGTTTTGAATTCGTAAGTATCTCCGTAGGGTAGTATTAATATATTAGGTAGTTTTTCCGTTGAATTTTTCGATTAGATAGAGTCGGAAGCTTATAATCGTCTTAAGGTATAGGTGTTTTAATAGCTTCTTTGCGAAGGTAGTATTTATAAAGAGGTATCTATTTACTTTCGTATCGAGTAACATATTTATAATTAATAAAGATAATCTATTGTTAACTATTATATAAGCTATCGTTAATAGAGTTCCTCTAAGGTAATAAGAGAAAAAGTCGAATAGTATCTCTTTTAGGTTTTGATTAATAGTTGCTAATACGTTCCTTAGGAAGAAGATATTATTCTTTAAAGTATCTAGTTTTTTGTAACCTCTTCGCTAACTTCGCCGAAGACTTTCCTAGTTTCGATCTTATCCGTAGGGTTATCGCTATACTTATCGATAATAGTTTAGATACGAACGTTGTAGTTACCGTCGGCGGTATTAATATTCTTAGCCTTTGGGTACTCTTAAGAAGTATGACTAGTTTGTTTATAATTGAAATAACGACTCTCTTTAATAAGTTTACGTAGTTTCTCAACTAAGATTTTAGGACGTCTTCCTCTATCGGTAGTATAAGCGCTTATATTAGTAGTTTAGGGCGAAGACGTCGAAATCGTAGCTTTCTTTGTAGAGCTAGACGTATTTTCACTAGTAGTTAGGGGGGCTTTAGCCTTAGCCGTAGCCTTAGCGGTATTAGTATACTTATAGATTATAGCGATTTGGATAACTTATTTGGCTAGATAGATAAAATCTATAAATGCGTTAAGGTAGTCTTTAGCCGTAGTAGTTTAGAGAATAGTTGTAAATTTACGGTAATATTTACGCTTCTATTCAGTTTTAGATTTATCGACTAGTTTGGTAAAATAGACGAAGTTATTCCGAAAAGTGTTAGTATCCTAGCCTAATTATATCTTTAGATCGTCGAACTTATTAAGATAGTTATTCTCTTTATTCTTATCGTAGTACTCGTTTTATAAGTATTCTATTAAAGCTTTATAGGTAGTTAAATAGTTCGGATTCTTATCGTTTAAGTATAAGAATAGTTGCTTCGTAGTACTATTACGAATACGGCTTCGAACGTAGGTGCGTTTAGTAATATTTGTATCGTAATAGTCCTTATTAATCTTTAGCTTTTTCTTAATACGAAGGAACTAATCTTTAAATTTAATAGTATCTTTGTTAGATAAATTATTATTGAAGAAGGGTAGGTTAGTAAACTTAGCGAAGCGCTTCGATCTCTTATTAGTATATTCGAAGCGTTAACTATTCGAAGTATAGCTACGGTTATAAGTAATAGTTATCGAAAGTTTAGTTGTATATTCTATAAGTTCTTAGATACGAATATTTTTCTCCTTAAGTTTAGCTTATATTTAAGTGATACGTTTAACGGCTTCGGCTATGCTAGTCTTTATACTCTTTATTTTCTCGTTGACCTTATAGATCTAATTAGCTTCGGGGTTTACGTTAGCGATTAAGGTAGTTTTGCGAAAGTCTTTAATAAAGTCGACGTACTAATCGTAAAGAACGTTACGCTTATTAACCGTTATTATAAAGAAGCGATATATATTATTAATCTATTATTTCTAACAAAGTATAATAAAAATGCGGATCTTTATCTTATTAAAGAGTACTTTCGGAGCTTCTTCGAACTTAACTTTGAATATATCGAAGTTTATAATACTTTTATATACTAATTAGATCTTTTTATCTTCTTCTACGAGAAAAGTGAATAGGAATCTTAGAGTAGTATCTTTCTTCGTAAAGTATACTACTATATTAGTTAAACGTTTAGGAAGGTCGACTTTAAGGTAGTATTTAAGAGTAATATTATCGAAGCTAGCTATTATATTAGAGTAGTAGTTTCGGTCGAAATCGTTAGCTAAGTCGTCGAGTAGCCGCTCTACTTCCTTAGCTTAATCGTTATCGCGGAAAGTATATTTGTCTACGGTGAATAATAAGTTTAAAGGGTCGAAGGAGAGTCGACGTATTTAGGTCTTCGGTAGTTTATCGTCGTTAAGGCGTTACTTAGTTAGATCGTTTACCTCGAAGTAGACTTACTTCTTAGCGGTCGCTATTATCTCCTCGGCCTATTTAGCGTTTCGCGGTATAGTATTAATATATTAATAGGCTTCGGCTATGTCTAATTATTGTAATCTATTTGGATTTGTCGTAGTTTAATACAACTTAATACTTAGCGTACGAATCGTAGGTTAAGGAGATACTTATCGATAAGGATCTCCGGTTTTAGGTTTTCTAAGTTACGCCTTATAATCTATAATCGCGGGAAAAGAGTAGGATATTAATTAGGCCTTCTTAGGTAAATAATGAACTTAGATATAGTATTACGAGTAGCGTAATATCGAAAGAGGTAGGGCTGTAATACTAATAATTATGTATAGTAATATCTAGATTAAAGAAATAAAAGAGGAATATTGTAAGATACGTAGAACGCGAGATGTAATATGTAAGTGGGCGTAGGCGCGCGTGTGTAGGGTAAGGGCACGTACGGGCTATGCGTATAGACTATGCTAAGAATCTACTAGTAGGCTACTAGTGGCATGCATAGGCTATAATTCCATGGGGCCTAGGACCTACTAGAACCTACTAGCTGTAACAATTACTAAATGTTATAAGAACTTTTATAATAAACTTAATTATAACTTTGCTTCGATTATAATTTTATTACTTGTTAAAGGTAATTACCTTTTACGTAAAAACGGTTTCGTATATCTTAAGGTATATTAAAGGCATTTGCCTTTAAAAAGTAATTAGAAGGGTCTTAGAACTAGACGGATATATAAGTTTAAAGGGTAGGTACCCTTATACTACTACTATGGGAAAAACGCTTACGATAAACAGTCTTAATAGTATTAAAAGACTAGATACTTTAAAGGTATATTAGTCTTCTACGGCTATAAGACTAGGTTGTTATAGTAAGAAAGTAAGCTAAGCTTTATAACCCTTTAGCTTAGAATACTAAGTCTCTTCTTAGTAAGAGTAGGAAGCCTTATAATACGATAGTTAGCTACTACTCGATTAATAAATACAATTAAGACTTTAAATCGCTTTATATTAAGCACTTATTACTTCGTAGTAGCTATAGTTTAAATTAATCTTATTTATATTCTATTATAATCCTTCGAAATATAGTAATTCTAAATCGCTATAAGAGTATCTATAATTATATAACAAAAGTTCGAAGCTAAGTAAGTATAGCCTTTATCCTATCTCCTCTACTATCTTATAGCGTCTATTATACTCTACTATCTCTAAATTTATTACTACGCTTACGAGGTATCTTCTTCTTTACTATAGTAAATATATTAGCGGATATTCAAAAGGGTATATAGTAGGCTATAAATAAGTATATTCTTCGTTAGTATTAGACTTTATAGTACATTTAAGAGTTAGCTTCTTTTTTACTATAGTAAATATATTAGTAGATATTTAAGAAGGTATATAGTAAGCTACGAATAAGTATACTCTTCATCAATATTAGACTTTAAAACGTAGTTACGAGTTATATTCTTCTTAGTTTCTAATACGAACGTATTAGTTCGAAAGGGTTACGTATTAAGTAATAAACGAACCTACTAAGATAGACTCGGTTATATTAACGATAATAAAGTAAAGCTTTTCGCCTTTAAAGCTTAGAAAAGCGTTAGTATCTATATTACTAATATAATAAATTATAAGTAGAGATAAACCTACGTTAATAGCCGTTATAATATCGTCTTCGAAGATCTTAGTATCTTTAGCTATCTTTACTACTTTAATAAAGTCTTCGACTATAAAAGAAAAGTTACGACGAAACATTAGATTAGCTATAACGAATATTAAGTAAAAGTTACTTTAACTTAATTAAATAATATTTATAGTTTTAATATTAAAAGGCTTAGGGACTAATATTATAGTTTTAATATAGATTAGAAAAGGTAAATATATAAAAAGAGAAAGTAAATAAGTTTATAATAGAAAGAAAATAAATTTCGTACTAACTTAATTAGACGAAACGTAAGTTTAAGTAGTATACGCTTTTATAAAATAACTAAGATAAATTAACAAATAATAACGTTTTAAAGATAAGACTTTACTATAATCGTATTCTTTTAACGATAATACTTTTACTATATTACTACTAAAAAAATACTTAAATTACGACTATTAATAATTTCGACTATTAATAATAGTACTAGTACCTAAGACGGTATTAGTACAACTTCCTATTTTTACTAGCCGAGAAGCCTAAGCCGTTAGAAACGTATACTACTTTACTTTCGCTTATCGAAAGTATAACGTCTTAAGAACGTAACTCGGTAAGTAAGTAGCCTAAGGTTTATTATCTACACTTATAAGTTATATTCGTTTAACTATTTTCAACGTACTACTTAACGACTAGTTTATACTCTTCTATAATCGACGAAGGATTAAGCGAAGAGTTAGGTTCGTAAAATACCTTATCTAGTAAAGAAGATAATTTCCTAAGTTTCTACTACTTTTACGAATCTCTAATAATAAGGATAAAGTAACAAAGACTAAAGAGAAACTATATACTAATATTAAGCTTCTTAGACAAGACTAGCGAAGATATCAACAGCTGCGATAATTCGACTATAACGTCGTATAATAATACTACAAACTCTTTCGAAGACTTTATCGACTTAGTAACTTCTCTGAATAGTAAAGAGTACTAGCTAAGTAATACATCGTTAGACAACTACACCGACTAAACGCTATCTACAAAAGATAAGAAAAGAGATATAGATTAAATAAGAGATAAGAATCTAACTATCGTTAATAATAAAGTAATAAAGTAACGTAAAACTTTATATAAAAGGTTATTTTTATATTACTAGCTAAGCTTATTATACGAGTATAATAGATATTTATTTATAAAGGTAGTTATCCTTCTAAGTAAAGGTTAAGAAGTAAAGCTATACTTATAATCTTCTCCGTAATATAATATACTTTTACTTATTAGTACTTTAGGTAGATAATATAATATACTAAGACTATATAAATTTTTAATTAATAACTACGCCTTAATATTATATATAGTAGTTATTTATCGTTTTAAAGCTTATAATATCTTCCTAATCCTTCTAAGTAATATCTTTCTAATTCTTTTTATTACTTTATATCTACTATATCCTCGAAAGTTACTTCTAACGTATCGACTTTAAGGTCGAAGCTATTAAAAACAACGATTAGCCTTAAGATAATACTTAAGTATTATAACAACTACTACTTATACTTAGTACCTTTACCCTTAAGAAGTAGTAAAAAAGCTAAATTACCGTAGTTATTAACGTTATCGAATAAACGTCTACTTAAACTTAAAGTAGCTATAACTTTCGATTAACTTATAAAAAGACTCGAAGATTAAAATAGCTATAACTTATTATTAAGATTACTAAGAATATCTTTACGAAGTGAAGTACTATAAAATATAAAATCCTTAGCTATAGCTTTATTATACTTAAGGGTTACTAAATACGTTAGTATCTTTAAAAACGAATATTTAATATTAAACGTTTAGCTTAGAACTTATATATACCGATAACTAAATACTTATCGCTAAGCTCGTCTTTAGAGATATCGCTATTAAAGAAGTCGTATTTAAAAATATCGCTTTCGAAGACGTTGCTCTTAAAGATATTGCTCTTAGGGATATCGTTCTTAAAGATATCGTTATTGGAGCTAATCAAAGATAACTCTATATCGACGATATCCTTACTATAGTATACTATAACGATATTAGGTATCTCTCAAAAACGTTAATATATTAGGCAACTATAAACCTACTATTATATATAATAGAAGATATAATACTTATAGGAAAATCTATCTTAATAGCGTAAGAAGTAGCGTAGTAGATACTATTTATAGCTACTTTCTCTTCGTTAGTAATAATAATAGCTAATATATTATAAAAATTAATTTAGATAATAATAAGTGTAAATTTGTAAGAGCTAAAACGAAGTAAAGTAAATGAAAATAAGTAGGAATTATAGTTTAATTATTTAGGAAAATCGTGTTTAAAAAGAGTTTAAGAAAATCTATATTATATAATAAACAAACGGTACGTATACGAAGTATAGTAGGGCTATTACTTATACCTATTTTACTTACGTATTGTTTAATTACGATTAATATCTTTTCTTCTTTAATTATATCTTTTTCCTTAACGTTTAAATTAATTATATAGCTTTCGTTTAATTTCGTAATTATTAATCCCTTAGCTACGTTTCTTCGCTTTAAAAGATATCTTTATCTTTTATATAGTATATTATTAGACGAAAGGTTTATACTTTCTTAAAACTAATAAAAGATTAAGCAAAGAGTTAAGTTCGTAAAATATCTTATCTAATAAAGGTAATTTCTTAAAGCTTAGCTACTTTTACGAATCTCTAATAATAGGAATAAGGTAATAGAGATTAAAGAGAAACTATATATTAATTCTAAGCTCCTTAAACGGAACTAATAAGCTTATCGGTAGCTACGATAGTTTAGTTACAACGTTATATAATAATACTATAAATTTTCTCGAAGACTTTATCAACTTAGTAATACTAACTAAGTAGCGTATCGTTAGACAACTATACTAATTAAACGCTATTTATAAGAGATAGAAAAAGGGGTACGAATTAAATAAAAGGTAAGAATCGCTTTCTAAATAAAACTAGCGAATTTATAAGTAGCTACGATAGTTTAACTACAACGTTATATAATAATACCCTAAGCTCTTTTAAAGACTTTATCGACTTAGTAAGACTAACTAAGTAGTATATCACCGAATAACTATACTAATTAAACGCTATTTGTAAGAAATAAGAAGAAAGATATAAATTAGATAAAAAGTAAGAATTTAAACATCGTTAATAATAAGGTAATAAAGTAACATAGAACTTTATATAAAAGGTTATCTTTATATTACTAGCTAAGCTTATTATACGAGTATAATAGATATTTATTTATAAGGGTAATTATCCTTTTAAGTAAAGGTTAAGAAGTAAAGCTACGCTTATAATCTTCTCTGCAATATAACGCTTTTAACTATAACTCGTAACTTAACCGTACCTACGTAGCTTAGTATTCTATTATCTAAGCTAAAACTAAAATCCTTATATTTAGTCTTTTGCGCTTCTTCGACGTTTTGAAAATCTAACCCTAAAACCTTAATACAACGTTATATAACTATTTCTTCGAAAGCTACTCGGTCGTATATTAAAGATAAGTACCTTTACTATTATAAATAATAAAGATATTATTAGTATATTTTAGTTTAAGCTACGCTTATTATTTTCGAATTAGTATTCGAGCTACTAGTTATAGTAATTATTATTATAGGGCTAAAACTACTCGGCTTCTTCGTACTCCGTCTAAAGTTATAAAGGTTAAGGGTTTTTACTCTTTTAAAACTATAAGGCTTTAGTCCTTCTAAGGTTATAAGAAAGTTATTTTTATATTAAAGTTATAAGGCTTTAATCCTTCTAAAGTTATAAGAAGATTATCTTTATATTACTAACTAAGCTTATTATACGAGTATAGTAGATATTTGTTTATAAAGGTAATTGCTTTTCTAAGTAAAGGTTAGAAAGTAAATCTACGCTTATAATCTTCTTCGCGATATAATATACTTCTACTTATTAGTACTTTAGGTAAATAGTATAATATACTAAGGCTATATAAATTTTTAATTAATAACTACGCTTTAATATTATATATAATAGTTATTTATCGCTTTAAAGTTTATAATATCTTCTTAATTTTTCTAAGTAATATCTTCTTAATTCTTCTTACTACTTTATATCCGCTATATCCTTGAAAGTTACTTTTAACGTATCGACTTTAGAGTTAAAGCTATTAAAGACGACGATTAACCTTAGAATAGTACTTAAGTATTATAATAGCCGCTACTTATACTTAGTACCTTTACCTTTAGGAAATAGTAAGAAAGCTAAACTACTATAGTCGTTAGCGTTACTAAATAAACGTCTACTCGAACTTAAAATAATTATAACTTTCGATTAGCTTATAAAAAAACTTAAAGGTTAAAGTAGTTATAATTTACTATTAAGATTACTAAGAATATCTTTACGAAGTAAAGTATTATAAAATATAAAATCCTCGGCTATAACCTTATTATACTTAAGAGTTACTAAATACGTTAGTATCCTTAAAAATAGATATTTAATATTAAACGTTTAGCTTAGAACTTATATATACTAATAACCGAGTATTTACTATTAAGCTTATATTCAAAGTCGTTGTTATAAGAGAAGTCGTTTTTAAGAACGTTACTCTTAGAGATATCGCTCTTAGGAATATCGTTATTAAAGCTAATCGAAGACAACTCTACGTTAAAGATATCTTTATTAGTATATACTATAACGATATTAAATATCTTTTAAAGACGTTAATATATCGGGTAATTATAAACCTACTATTATATATAATAAAAGATATAATACTTATAAGAAAGTCTATCTTAGTAGCGTAAAAGGTAGCGTAGTAAATACTATTTATAGTTACTTTCTCTTCGTTAGTAATAATAATAACTAATATATTATAAAGATTAATTTAAATAATAACGAGTATAGATTTGTAAGAGCTAAGATAAAGTAAAGTAGATAAGAATAAGTAAGAATTATAGTTTAATTATTTAAGAAAATCGTATTTAGAAAGAGTTTAGGAAAATCTACGTTGTATAGTAAATAGACGATACGTATACGAAGTATAGTAAAGTTATTACCTATATCTATTTTATTTATATATCGTTTAATTATAATTAATATCTCTTCTTCTTTAATCGTAAGAAGTAAGAATTTAAATATTATTAATAATAAAGTAGTAAAGTAATAAGGAACTTAGTATAAAAGGTAGTCTTTATATTACTAACTAAGTTTATTATACGAGTATAATAGATATTTGTTTATATAAGTAGTTGCCTTTTTAAGTAAAAGTTAAGAAGTAAATCTATACTTATAATCTTCTCCGCGATATAACGCTTTTAGCTACAACTCGTAGCTTAACTATACTTACGTAGGTTAGTATTCTATTATTTAGGCTAAGACTAAGGTTCTTATATTTAGTTTTTTACACTTTTTCGACGTTTTAAAAATCTAACTCTAAAACCTTAATATATATATATATATATATAGAGTCCTTCGTATTAAAAAAAGAAAAAGGTATAAGAGAGGGTATAACGCTAAAACCTAGTTATTACGATACTTATTTAAATGACTAGGGTATCCTACGTACTCGTTAACTCTAATTTGTACCAAAGATAATACTTCGTTTAAACTCTTAGACTTTTCGAAGCTACGTCGAACTTTAATTTACGTTAAGAGTTATATCGGTATTCGCTTCTTACGATCTTTTGGATATACGAACCCTAAGACGTTTTACATAGTAGAATATTCTACGCCGAAGGTACTTTAGCGATAAGATAGAAGATAAATATAATACGTTTTCTAATTAGGGAACTTAGAGTATCTTTCTTTCTCTAAAACTAAATCTCTTCTTTTCTTTAAAACTAAATCTTCTTCAAATATAACTACGAACGATATAATTCTACTATTAGCTAAGCTAAACTACTAAAAACTATACTAAGAAATATAGTTACGATAATTAAAAGCTAATATTACTACTTAGTATAAGACTTTAAAGTTAAGAAAGTTAAGGCTTCCTAGTTAATTACTAAGTAACGTATATAAAAGAACGATCGTACTTAATACAAATACGTTAGATATATAAAGAATATTTAAAGTCGAATTAAAAAGGCTTTGATAACTCTTAATATATAGAAGATAGATTTCTAAGCTATTATCGAGTTAAAATATTCGATATACAAACTTAACGTAATAAAGGTTTTAAGTAGAGATAAAAAGGAAAACGACTTCTTAGAAGGTTATTTAAAGGAAAAGCTAAAACCTTAATATAGAGTTATATAAGTATTTCTTCGAAAGCTATTTAGTCGTATATTAAGGGTAAGTACCTTTATTATTATAAATAATAAAGATATTATAAATATATTTTAGTTTAAGTTACGTTTACTATCTTTAGATTAGTATTTAACTTACTAGCTACAATAGTCGTTATTATAAAGCTAAAACTATATACTTAGCTTCTTTATACTTTATTTTAAGTTATAAGGGTTCTTACCTTTCTAAGATTATAAGGCTTATATCGTTCTAAAGTTATAAGGTATTAGTCTTTCTAAGGTTATAGAGCCTTAGTTCTTCTAAGGTTATAAAGCTTAAGTCTTTTTAAGGTTATAAGGCCTTAGTCTTTCTAAGGTTATAAGGCTTAGGTTCTTTTAAGGTTATAAAGCTTAAGTCTTTCTAAAGTTATAAGGCCTTAGTCCTTTTAAAGTTATAAGGCTTATATCCTTCTAAGGTTTTAAGGCTTAGGTTTTTCTAAGGTTATAAGGCCTTAGTCTTTCCAAAGTTGTAAAGCCTTAGTCTTTTTAAAGTTATAAAGCCTTTATTCTTCTAAAGTTGTAAAGCTTAGGTCCTTTTAAAGTTATAAGGCTTTAGCCTTTCTAAGGTTATAAAGCTTATATTTTCCTAAGCTTTTAAGACTTTTATCTTTCTAAGCTTTCTAAAGCTTATATCCTAAGGTTATAAAGCTTCTATCTTTCTAATATTATATAGCTTTTAGCCTTTAAAGTTATAAAGACTTTTACCTTTCTAAAGGTCTAAGGCTTATATCCTTTGAAATTATAAGGATTCTTACCCTTATAAAGTTAATAAGTAACTTTAACTAACTAATTAAAATTCCTTAGGTATAAAGCGTAAGAGTCGTATTTTATAGTAGAGTAGTAACTCTTTCGCCTTAGGCGTAAAAGTCGTATTTTATAGTAAAATAGTAACTTTTTCGCCTTAGGCGTAAAAGTTGTATTTTATAATAAAGTAATAACTCTTTCGCTTTAAGCGTAAGAATCGTATTTTATAGTAGAGTAGTAACTCTTTCACCTTAGGCGTAAAAGTCGTATTTTATAATAGAATAGTAACTCTTTCGCTTTAGGCGTAAGAGTCGTATTTTATAGTAGAACGGTAACTCTTTTGCCTTAGGCGTAAGAGTCGTATTTTATAGTAAAGTAGTAACTCTTTCGCCTTAGGCGTAAGAGTCGTATTTTATAGTAGAGCGGTAACTCTTTTGCCTTAGGCGTAAGAGTCGTATTTTATAGTAGAGTAGTAACTCTCTCGCCTTAAGCGTAAGAGTTGTATTTTATAGTAGAGTAGTAACTCTTTCGCCTTAGGCGTAAGAGTTGTATTTTATAAAAAAATAAATATAAATTTTAATAATAATTTCTTAATCTTAACCCTAATATCCTAGTTATAAGTAACTTATAATTATTAACTATTTTAACTAACATTAGTAATATTATAATAAAAACGTAAAAATAATTAATAAAAAAAAAAGTAAGTAAATTAACTTAATACTATAATATTATATTAAATACTAAACTTTATTACTAATAAAAAGTATATTAATAGTAATATTAGTTAATATTTATAATAACGAAATATTATAATTTTATTAAATTAAAAATATTAATATAAAAACGTATATTATATATTATATATTAATAAATAAAAGTAATACTTTAGTAAACTTAAATAAATAATTATATTATACTTTAAATTTAACGAAAAATATACTAAAAGAAAAGTTTTTAAAAAGAAATTTTAATAATTTTATTCTTAATAAAGTTAAATAAATATATAAATATATAAAAGTTTATAACTTATTAATATTATAATTTTTAATAGTAATATATATTATTTAAAAGATTTTTATAATAAAAAAGATCTTTATTATTTACTTATTTAAGTAACTAGAAGCTAATAAGTAGTTAAAGTTAAACTTTACTTTTAATAAAACTTTTACTATTAAAGTAATACTTTTAACTTATTTTAACTTAAAAAAGTATCTTAAATTAAAGTTATTTATAACTTAATTTAATATATAATAAACTTACTTATTATAAATAAAATATAAACGATAGTTAACTTAATAAAACTTAAGATAAATACTAAGTTTATAATTACTAAGTTTATAATTATTATTTAGTATAATAGCGAAATTAAAAAAGCTAATTAACTTTTATATTATATAACTTTCGTCTTTATAAATACTTATTATCTTTTCGTTAAACGTTTTTTTTAATTAATTTTAAACTTTATTTTTATAATTTAACTTTAGATTATAAATAAATTTAACTTATAAAAACTATATTTTAAATAAAGACTATTTCTTTAATAAAAACTACTTATTAAACGAAGATTATTTAATAAAACTATTTAATATCTTCGTAATTATTATAATTAAAGCTTAGTTTTATTTTATATATTATTATATATTCTATTTTTAAACATACTTAAATTATATTAAAAGTAAATAGTAATAATATAAATTATAGTTAACTTAAATTTACAACTTTTAAAATACTTTGTAAATTTTATTAAATAAAAATAACGTTGAAAAAAGCTAAGAAGCTATTACTATTACTAAAGGTAGTAAAGTAGAAAAAGTTACTAAAATATTAGCTATTTTTATTAAAACTAAACTAAGTAAAACTAAACGTTATACTTAGTATACTAGTAAATGTTTTTAACTTTTATTTTTTAAAGTTTTTTTAATTTTAATTAAAAATATACTAAATAACTACTATACTTTTATAAGTATAGTAAGTTAAGAAAATACTAAGTTAACTATAATTACTATAACTATTATACTTTTATCTCTTTTAAGAGTAAAATTTATACTAAGTAAAGTAAAACTTATTATTAACTTTACGATTATTTAACTTAATTTAACTAAAAAGTAAAAATAAAGTAATATTAATTATTTATCTTTTTAAAGAAAAAAGTATTACCTTTATTTTCGTTTTACTCTTAAGGTAAATAATATAAAAATAATAATTATAATAAACTTTAAGTAAAGTTAATTAAGTAACTTAATAAAAACGCTACGTATATTATTAAAAATAATAAACTCGAAATATCTCTTAATAAACTATAATATACTAAGACTTTAAAGCTAACTAAGAGGAAATTAGCGTAAGAAACATAGTAACTTAGTATTTTAACTAAGTAAGATTCGTAACTTTCTTTTTTTATTTTATTTTTACAACCTTCGTTACTAAGGTTTATAGTCGCTTACTCCTTAAGACATTGTTTCTACACTATAAGCAAAGTCTAAGTTACTTTTGTTTCTAAAGAATTAAGCATCGATAGTTAAATATTAGCTAAGTATTATAGATTTTAAAGCTCGTAAAGGTCGTTTTAGGAAAAGTAGTACATTTACATATCTCTATAGCGTTACATGCTACTTAATCTTTAACAACGAAGTAAGATTAATAGGACCTTATAATATAGCTTCTATGACAACTTTGTACTAACCGAGTTTGCGATAAGTTTGCTAGTACTGTAGGTGCCTTTAACTCGTTAGCTACGTTCTCTCTTCAGTCTTCGCTAGAAAGGCACAATAGTAAAATCTAACTCTGTCTCGTCTTATTCCCTTAGGACTATCGGGAACATCAGTTCGCGTAAGCGACGTTAAGATCTTAACCTAAAGGGAGACAGTGTAGAAGATTTGATTCTTAATAACGCGGGAGGTATTAAGGTAACAACTGGATTTAGTATTCGAGTTGAAAAGAAGCCTAGTAAGGAGTGTATCTATACAGTGACTCTGAAGCTGTTCGCGACTTCACTCTCTCTTGAAATATTCAAGGCAAAGATTATCATTGCTCGTATCTACACCCTCTATCGTATTCTACAATCTCCAGTCTATCCGAATTGAATCTAGTGCCGTCTATCTATGATCTGAAAAGCTAGATATCTAACCTATGTTTAGAAGTGCTCAGCCGTCTGCCAACAATGGCAAGTTAGCTCTCAATTGAGCAGACTGAGAAAAACGCCTCCTGGCATCCAAGTTTCGGCTTGTACTCATGGCCGCGGCCATAGCACCGACCTTTTCTGCTCTCTCGGCCTTCTCCTTCACTTCGAGCTTCTCTGCAAGTTGCAGTGGCTTGGTAGCTCCGTCGCGATTATACAAATTCCGATACATGTACACTCCCTGTCCTTCCATTCCTTCACTCTCCTCGACAAATTTGCAAGTACGCTGGTTTCTCCAAAAAGCAGTCCAGAAGGGAGTCTTGACATCCGCCTTATAGTGTTTTCCCATCACTCGTTTGATGTGTTGACTTGCTTCAGCAGCGTGGTAGAACGGAATTGTGGAGATCAGATGATGGCAGACATGGGTTCCAATGATGTCGTGGAAAAGATGAGTATCGATGAAGCCAAGATCACGGTCGATGGTAGCTGTTGCTCCACGGGCGAAGGTCCAGGTATTGTTGTCATAATGAGGCATGCTAGCATCGGTGTGTTGGAGGAAGGTAATAGCCACTGTGGGTGTTAGCGTTTGTCATGAGAATTTGCAAAGAACTTACCAATCCAGTTGTTAACCCAAAGCCATGGAATACCCCAGAGCACGATCACTTTCCAGCTCCCAAACATCCGCCCGGCAACGACCAAACCCGCAATCATAACGGCAATTCCAATGTCCGAGAGCAAGATCAATGGGAGCTCTGCCTTCTTGTAGAATACCGAATTTTCAGTGAAGCAGAAATGGGTAATCTTCCACCCCTTAGCACCGTTATAACTCTGTCCGGACAAGTTGAACAAGAGGTATCCAGGGAATCCGAAGAATTGATGAACGAAACACCACCACAATGAAACAATGGGACTATCCTCTGCCAATTCTGCCAACTCGACCATATTTGCCTCTGCCTTCTTCCCGAATTTTGACTTGACCCATGAGTCTCTTGTGTGCGGGACGAAGGCAGTATCTTTGTCAAGGTTACCAGTCGCTTTATGATGTTGGCTGTGTGAGAGTCGCCAGCTATGAAAAGGAACAAGCAAGAAAGAATGCATGATCAATCCCATTGTCCAATTGAGCTTCTTGTTCTTGGAGAAGGCGCCATGTCCGCACTCATGTGCAAGAATCCAAATGCCGGTAAAGACGAAGCCTTGGACGACAGTGTAGGCAGCCCATGCTGCGAATCGAAGATATGGGCTTGGGAGGAGAGGGATGTAGGTTGTGAGGTAGATGAGGGTGGAGAGGTAGAAGTAATCGCGAACCACGTATGCCATTGAGCGCAAAGTTGAAGGTTTGAAGCAGTGAGATGGGATTGCATCGTGGATTTCCTTCATGGTAAAAGTGGGCAATTCGAAGACACCACCGTCGAGGTCGACATGCTGGGGCTCTTCTTCAGTGGACATCTTGATTGAAGCCATTGTGGTTGTTGTTGAAAGGAAGAAGAAGGACGTTTCATGGCCAGATATTTCTCCTTTTCAGGGACACAGGGTTTTATTTTCTCAAGACAGGCCTAATTGAGACTAGGTTAGCTCGTTAAGCTTGGGGCCTAGGCTCAGTGGTGGAACTGAGATTGGCATGCTGGTCAACCCCCTTAAATATACTCCACCGCTACAGTAGTCTCGGAGTCCCAGCCACAGTTCCTAGGGTTCTGCCACACTCCACCCACTAGCTCCCACTGCCCCACCCAGTGCACCTAATCAAAACCCACACTCACCAAAACCCAGGAACTGGTCTAGGGACAATGAGTGTTATATCCTTGTGGATCGTGGCATTATCTAAATGTATGTTAGGAGGCATGCTTTTCAGGGCTTGCAATGAACCAGGGAACTAGAACTCTAACGAAGGCATCACACTTGCCTGCTTGCTCAGATAGGTCCCGTATGTAAGCTGGCGGTTTCGATCTGGTCTCGTTCTCACCCTCCCCTTTCGCCCATCTGCGGAGAAGAAACTTTCTTGGTTTCACCTATCGTTCAATGCTTGCAGTCGCTGCCTCACCCCCAATTGCATCGAGCCCGGAGAATGCGCGTCGAACTTGGTGATCTTTGAAACAAAATGCCAGTCCGGCGATGCTCGTGGCTGGCCCGTTTAGACCTGTCCTCGTCTGCCTATGCAACGTAGTTTCACCCACCCAGCTCCAAAACCTCACCTGTGGCTCAAGAAGCATGACGAGAAGAGCCGCAATTAAGGCGATGAAAACGAAGGCGAATATAAAGCTGTCCATGTACCACCCACTTCGATACGTGTTCACGGAGCCGTGGACAGTGTTCCAGCCATCCGGGGGCAGGTAGATGGTGGCGACCATCGGCGTCACGGCTGAAAGAAATGTCCAGATATCGTGAGCATTGAAATACATTGCACAGGTACTCGTGTCTGTCCATAAGGTATGTTGGCGTCAACACCTGTGAGCACGGTGCAGTCCAAGTCCGTCTGGGGGGAAGTTCCTGCCAGTGCTGTCAAAAAGTTGTACAATGGCGCTCCCCAAAACGTCTGACGAGACTCAGAACTCGAGATGTGATAGAGAAGCCCGGTATCCATGAAGTTCCTGGTCATAGCGTCGTGCATAATATTGGATCGGGCTTGGTCTACCTCGATCTCACTCTCGATCGTAGGGTCTCCGCCGCTCGTCTAGCCCTGGGAATCGACGGGCCATTTAATACCAGAACTAGTATAGTAGGTTGCATTGCAACTCAATGCAGCCCACCCAGTGCCTGCTCCGGTATCCAGGGTAAAGCTGCCTAGTGTGGACTTCATGGGCAGAGAGCCTTGCACAATGAACTGTCGGTGATCGCCGCAAGCGTTGGCTAGAGTCGAGTTGCTCGGCATAGCTGGGAAAGTAGCACTTCCTGTGGACTCCCATAGAGCAAAAATCCCTCCTGAAATTATCGGATTATTTGGTGATGGTGCTTCAGATGTAGAAAGATTATGCCAGGTCCTTTGCACCTGGCATCCATGGTAGTCATCAAGGTCCATGTCGAAGCGATCGATGACAAAGTTCCCACTGTCTGAAACTATGAGTGAGGATAGAGATGCGCGCATATAGACCGGTACACACGAGAAAATGCTGAAAAAGACATCGGTGGACACTGTAAGGTCCATATCGGTCTGTACATCGTGGGCGTCGTTGAGAAAGTAAGGCATCGCGCCTGCATATGATCCTAAGGGGCTGAGGTGTGTGTCGAATGCTTCAACCCAAGGATCTGTAAAGAGATTATATAAGGTCCCGTTCAGAATGGCGGGCAGAGCAATAGACGGCAGCAAACTGTCCTCGAGGGCGGATACTGCAAAACTGACGTTCGCTTGTCGAAATTGGCGATTTGTCGAAGATACCGCGCGCCTACCGACCGAGAACGACGATGAAAGAAGCGGTATGGCGACCAATGTCATCCATAACGTGAGAAAGCGTGATGATAGAGCTGGCCAGCGTTCTAAGCGTTCAGTATCGAGTAGAGGACCGAGAATGCGCCAGATGAAGGAAGGCGGCACCTGTTCGAAGAGGAGGGAAGTAGGCGGGGACTTGGCTTTTGCCGGATTTGCAAGCATGACGAACGGTTGGATACTCTCGATGTCTACCTTTGTGCGACTTGCAAACTCTCCGATGAGCAGTCCAAGAAACGAAGGGCCGTACAAGAAAACCTTGTCGATACCCGGATAGTCGGAGCAGAGTATTCCGTGAGCCTTTGACCAAGAAAAGAGACCGACATAGGCGAGCAGGATGGTTAAGACGTAGACGATGTATATGAGAAGCCACTTCAGGGTTGGTAGTCTTCAGTCAGGGATGTCAGGCGTAGCATCTTTGGTTGCAGCTTCATATACATCTTCCTAGTTCTTGGGGTTCGATTCCGTGATTGGCGTAACCTCTGCGACGTCCGCAATCGAGCTTTGATCGTGATCGGTATCTGGACGAGCCTCCGGGTCCGCATATTCCCGCACAGTCTCTGATGCCTCCTCAGCTTGCAACGACTCAGAAATTTGTTCATCTTCATTGCTTAGCCGCTTTCCACCGGATGGGTGGATGTCTGGAGAAACAGTATCCGGGGCTTCCAGAGTGCGGTTCATGTTCTGTTCCGTCGGTCGCGAGGTGGTTTCTAGACTCGGTGATGTGGTGACATGCTCGACTTGAGCGTTACTGAGTTCTGTGTTTTTTTCGCCGTCATCAATTTGACCCCCTGTGGTCGCTGCACTCGGTTCGGATTCGGAGCACAGTATCTTTTCTTCGCTCTTTTTCTCATGGACCGCTTCTGTAGCGAGAGCGGCTGCGGTATCATATTCTCCTAGCTTGTCTGTACCCGCGTGACAGGCTAACTCTCTTTCTTTGTGCGAGGTCATTATCAGAGATCTTACACCTCTTCGTTTAACTGGCAGTGAAGGGGCTTGGGATGTCCACGGGCGAGTTCTGGTCTGGCTGGGGATGTCCACGGGCGAGTTTCAATCTAGCTGGGGATGTCTACGAGCGAGTTCTGCTCTAGCTGGGGGGCCTAGGGCAGCCTTGTGGCTTCGGGTAGATGAGCTGAGGGGTGCAGCTGCATGGTACTTTTTAGTCCCCTTTGCCAACCCCTGCGACACACCTCCTCCGGCTCCTCCGCTTCTTACTCGCCAGACAACTCGCCATTTCACACACTTTTGCCCGGATCAGTTCTTAGCAACGCCAGATATACATGAATCACAATCCGGGAAAGTAGCAACACGTCAAATAATGTGATATTACTTTAGCACTATCTAAATCTTACCTAATATGGCAGACCAAGTGCAGCAGGACACGTAGCGGGCGCATTTGCCCGGACAGTGTTCAGCTGCGTCGTAGGCATATACTGCGGCATCGGCAGGTGGGCGTATCGGAACTGCGTCGCCTGCTCAAACGCATATGCATACTGAATGATCTTCGCCTCGTCAAACCGCCTGCCAATAAACGAGATCCCAAACGGAATCCCCGGGCCTGTCGCGTTAGTCGGTCCGTAAGTGCTCTTAATGACCTTTGTCGTGGCGTTGAAGAAACCGAGCGGCACCGTGATGACGGGGTACCCGGCGTACACTGTAGGCCTCACGCTGTAGACGCTCGGGAGGACGAGAGCATCGAGGTCGTAGTTGTCGAGGGCGCCCTGGATGGTGCCGTTGCTGCCTAGCCAGGCATTGAGCGCGATCTGGTCGAGGTACTCCGGAGACTCGAGCGTCAGGTTCGTGTCGACGCCCGCCTGCCACCAGTCCACGTTGTGTACCGGATACAGCTCGGCCTTGAAGTTCATAGTGTAGTTGATCAGCTGCTGCAGCGTGGTGATGCCGCTCGGGTTGAACCTGAGCTGCTTGAAGTAGTCCATGCCAGCATACTTGAAGCCCACGTTGCAGGCTAGGTTGAAGTTGGCTTGAGTCTGGTAGGCGGTAATGTTGGGGTAGTTGGCTCTGTCAGTGATGTTGGCGCCTAGGCGCTGCAGGATTGGCAGGACCGCTTCGAAGGCGCTGATCTGCTGTACGTCCAGCTCGGTACGGTTGGCCGCTGCGGTGAATATGTTCCTCGGAATACCCAAGCGAGCTCCCTGCAGACCATCCTCCGTGCAGAATGACGCATAATCCGGGATCGTGTCAAATGGGATTGCCATCGTAGCATTGTCAGTTGGATCCTTGCCTGCCATGCCGGATAGAGCATATGCGATATCCTTGACAGTACGGCCTATAGGTCCAACAGTGTCCATTACCGGCGTTATGGGAACGACAACCGAACGCGAAACAAGTCCGGTCGACGTTCGCAGACCTACGACACCGTTGGTGGACGCAGGAGAGATGATCGAGCCGCCAGTATCGGACCCGACAGTGAAGGTACTCAGACCAATGCTCGCAGCAACAGCCGAGCCGGAAGAACTTCCAGAAGGATCTTGGTCGTAGTAGTAGGCGCCCTTGACTTGTCCTCCACGGCCAGACCAGCCATTGGTGTAGTTGGCGCTACGCCAGAAAGCCCACTCTGTCATACCTGCTTTGCCAAGGATGACCGCGCCGGCCGCACGCAGGTTGGCCGCCACAGTCGAGTCGCGGGGCACGATCGAGCCGTAGAGGGCATAGGACCCAGCTGTGGTATTAAGCAGATCTGCCGTGCCAATGTTGTCCTTGAGCAAGACCGGGACCCCATGTAAGGGCCCTCGGGTCTTGTTCATGTTGAGTCGTTCAATATCAAGAGCTTGAGCAATCTCAATCGCCTCGGGGTTGACTTCGATGACAGGCCGAAGGGTCTCTTGAACCTCTGCGATGCGGGCAATGTAGGCCTTGACCAGGTCGACGGAAGTGAAATGGTTGGCAGCGAAGCCGGTCACGATGTCGTCTATAGTTAGATCAAAGAGATCCGGCAGAGGAGTATAAGGTAATGTGGCAGCGTGGACAGCTGAGACGCTGCCCCAGACGGCCAATAGAGACGAGAGTAACATTATCGGGGACTGTAGTGATTGTGTTTCTTAATATGAGCTGCTCTAAAACTTCTCAGAAGCGCTGTATATGACTTTTATACTTATATCTTCTACACCTCGGTGCGCCGACGGCCAACAAGATACATCTGCCGGTAATCGCCGCGGTCCATACTCATGAGATCCTTATCATGAAGCTGAGATGCAATGCTTGGTTAAGGCTAAGCTGCTAGAGATAAGGTTAAAAGGAATCATACAGATTACTCACGTACTACGACCTTAAAGCGCCGGAATCGCTGTCGTGTAAATTGCCGAACACCCGAGTCCCTAGCCTTAGGATTGCTCCAAAGGTCAAAGTAGACATCATAGACTACACTTTGATAGTAGTTGAGTTCCCTAGCGTTACCTCTTTATCAGAGCCGAACGGGAATAACACCGCTGAGTCCGCGACATTATAGCATAGGACTGTTATCGCTGAGCCGTGAAGGGGATGGGTGATAGACTAAGGTATGATGATAGAAGCCAAGCTGCTAGAGTCAAGGAATCATGCGGGTTGGCTCACCGCTCACCTACTAGGCATTTTAGCGCGAGAACTACTGTCAGACCGCAAACACCGTTTAGGTGCCGTGATTCAGGATGTGGGTTATTCCACGACGTATCGCTTTTGAGGGAATGAGATTTCCCGGTTCTTGTCCTCTGCCATCCTTGTTCAATCGCGGCTTACTATGAATGGGAGGATCTAAAAGGGCTTAAGGCACCTACATGTCGTCACCAGTGGAGAGGGTCACAGTCAAGGTGGCTACCTTATCTAGGCTAGCCTCTCGCAGAACTTAGAAGAGACAAGTGTTGAAGTGTTGGCTACCCCACTCCCGACCTTGAGACAACTTCTACGCCATTGATGCGCTGCCCATTTCCATTCTTCTGTTCTGACGCCGTGTATCCTCATCTCCGCCACAGCCTCGGTGATCACCATCTCGCGCATGACCTGCGATGGCTTCGTGTGTTATAAAAAATGGTGCTAAGTCGAACGAGTTGAAAAGCTATAACGAAAGGAAAGTGGGAGGTCGGACCGCGCCTCCGCGAGTGGAACTGAAACTGTAAAATATGACGACTACGAAAGCAAATGCAATAGCCGAGTAACGAGACCACCTTCTTCCTGATATCCAGCACCATGGGCAGTTAAACTCTTGTCACTCAGCTTTAACCTCTCCCGCACTGGTAGTCTCTTCGTCTACCGGATGAGATAATGTCCCCATTTCCCTCCCGCGGGCGGCGGCGCAGGCGCATAGGTATCCAAGTCGACATCCAGCTCTCCCACCGTCTCAAACCCGCTCTTCTGGTACGAGTTAAACGCACCTTCGGACGAGTGCACCCACATATACACCCCATGTCTGTCAGCCTCATCCGTCACCGACTTCATCAGCGCGGTGCCCACTCCCTTCCCCTGCATCGCCGGCGCCACCTGGAACCCGGCGACGACAATGCACTTCGCGCCCTCAGGCATCAAAAACTTCTGCCAGCGCTCCATGTCCGCGCCCTCCCACGTCCAGCGCGTCAATCAGCTTTCTCGCGTGTTCGTCCGTGTCCACCGTCGTCACGGGACCTTCCGACCATCGTCCTCCTTGCTCTGTTCCCGGTGTCCTTGGGTTCGAATCCGATGTACCAGACGCTGATGTACCCCAGAATCTCCGCGGTCGCGCGGTCCACTGCTTTGACGTGCACGAACTTCGGGTGCTTCAGGTCGTAGAGCATGTGCCTCACATTGCCGGAGAGCTGGTACAGGGCACGTCACCGAGGCACTTTAGTTGGGCTTGTCGGTCCAAGGACATCGCCTGGACTGAGATGTTGGCTAGCCTCCGGACATCGTGGTAGGCGACGGTCTCGATAAGGATGTTGGGCGTCATCGTGAAAGCTGTAAGTGACGTAAGACAGGGCTGATCGAAGAGACAGCATTAAATCTTGCTCGTTCCTACGTCGGGCCACTTGTATCGCGACCTCGCTCTCCGCCGTGGAGTTACCGCGTGGATACATGGACATTTTGCATACCCCCGGCGTTCGATTCAACTGCCTAATCGGGGTCACCGCGAATAGAGCACACCAGATGAAACGGCATCTCGCACTTCTTGCACCGCATTCAGCACATACTTGATGCCTAACGGGCCAACGGGGACAAAAATCACAAATGGTTGCTCTCGTTAGTCGAGTCGCGAGCTTAAACTTTCTCAGAATGTGGCCCTGATCTAAGAGAAGTACTTGTTGACGTTGGGGGATTGTCACGTGTACATGGGTTCGAGGGGCACAGTATGATTACTCTCACCTTCTAGATGGGAGAGACTGCTGACCATGTTCACAAGCTGTTCTGGTCCACCTTCTGGATTCCCGGAGTCAAGGGGATCACAATCCCCTTATCGTTGTTCTTAGAAGCGTCTGTCTCAACCCATTCCCATTCAAGAACGCGCCAATAACTGACCAGATGGAACAGGGAGAACAATAGGGTAGCTGCGAGCTGTCGGCAAATAGCGGCCAAATTTGACGCTGAAGTCAAGCAAAAACCCTCCGAGAAGCTCAATCTAGAAGCGAGCTATAAATCTTTGGCTGCTGGTCTTGCGAGATTGAAGATAGCGAGCAATGAGGCTGCGCAGCGTGCGACCCAGTGCTCCAATCTAAGGGACCAGGCTCGAGATTTGACTAACAAGTCCAACATATCACGACGCGCATCAGGGATGTCTTGCGGGCATGTGGTCAGGTGAGTGATGATATGAAGGCGGAGCACTGGGACTCGGTGCGGATTACGGCTTTGGTGGCGCTGAAGGGGATGTGAGCTACGCTGAAGGACGCGGATGTGCTCCCCTCTGAGTGCTCGTCTGTGCTGGAATTAGTTCAAACCCTGCCAGGGTTGAACTTGGACGAAGAGGGCTTCGGACTGCTGGAGGACTTGGAACTCCGATGCTGGTGTGCTACCACAGGTATGAAGGCATATACTTCGATCTCAAGGGCAATCATTCTTACCACAGGCTTAACTAATGTGTGCGCTAATCACCATGGATGCTCACAACCATGCTAATTTAGCGGCCAAGAAAATCCGAAGGAATCCAAGCGTCCGGGCGACAATAAATAAATTGCTCCTACTCCGTGGTATCAACAAAGCGAATCACCTAGCACTGCGCCACAAGTCCACCATGAGCCAAGAAGGGCATTGAGCAAAGAGGGATAAGAAGGTAGTGTAGCTACGACCTACCGCATAGGAAACAATGTCACACCGACCAGTGCATCATTGGGGTTCGGAAGCATCCTTGTGTGCGTGCACCCGGTCCTGATTGAGCGCCGCACTAGATCTGTATCAATTGTCAGTAGCATCCTGCCTGCTCTGAGGCCACACCTTTGTCACATAACGTGCTGGCCTTCGTCAGTCTTCCTAGTAAGGGGCTGTGTCATCCTTGCTCGTGGTCACTACAGTGGCTAACCAACAACTTCGGGATCCATTTCTCTCAAAGTCTTCTCGCGATTGTCAATGAGGTCAGTTGTTCGCACTACATTGCTATGGTACAGGGCTTAATAGTGTGGCCGAAGCAGTGATAGGCAAAGGGACTGTCTTCTTGCAGTTCTTCAGTCATTTTTCGGGCCGCTCCCAGTTATATGTGTTCAAAACACTAATCTGGGGTACTCTGGGGTAGTTCCAACTGCTCCATTCAGGTGCTTATCACCCGGTCCGTCCATCCTTTGTCGAGCCGCCAAATGTAGCTCTTGGAGCCTCGGAGACTCAAGTTCGTTGCCCATAATGACATAGCGCACATCGTTCAATGCAGACGTTTGTCCGGGCCGACTGCATGATTGACCATTTTAAGATCGAGATCTGTAGCGTGGGGGACCATTGGATCGTTTAAATGTGCTTTTGTCTCACAGGGGTCCATAGGCGGGTCTTTCCCTCCTCTCGCCCGGATGACCGTCCCATGTCGCCTTTGCTAAGGCACGAGTAGGACCGGTAAAAAATCTAGTCTGCGACCTTCACACGTGATGTGGGGGAGAGGTGCAGAAGGCGGCTGAGATTCCGGGGTTAATATGGATAATCGACATTTGCCAGAACAGCGGACGAACAGCACCCTGACGTCGTTGCACATATGCCACCAAGTACCGCTGGCTGTAGACAGCGGCATGAAAAACTTACAATCTCGCTTCCACTTATTGTTCTGACATTCCAAGGTACCTAATCAGGACTACGGCCTCGGCAATACGGCCAGTAAGGACGGCAATTGCCACGATGCTGTCACTTCATCCGCCTGACAATGAAGTCGTTCTCAAACTATCACGGCATATCTCGTCTGCCATGTTCTGCATAGTGTGTAGTTTATTCGAGGGCATAGTGTACTCGCCCTTAGCGTCCGGGGATTTTCAGGTCCATCCGGGCCATGAGATCGATTTTTAGATGCAGGCGTTCCGCAGTGGTCTAGACTATTAATGCCCGGATCTGACCTACCAGCTCGCCCATCCCCTTGGCTACCGTTGCAACAACCAGACACGACCTCCTTCGGATCACTGGACCGAACCCGGGAACTCTGTGAGCAGTCCCTTGCGCGGAGTTCGGGTGAGAGATCTCTGAATCACACTTTACTCCCAGTGGCAATCACTAGGTCCCTGTCCCCCCACCTGTTTTCCCATTCGCTCCTGAGTTCCGACTACATAGAGAACATCATACAACTGCTAGGGAGCTAGTCCAACACTGCGATGAGCTTGTGATTTTTCACCTTCAAGTCACATCAGCCTCCTAGTGTACTTCATCCTCGCACCTCGCCTCTCCGACACTCGACATGTCTTCGAACACATCTCACGGCGAGGAAACCCAGAGCTACGATAACAGAGATCTTGACAACGCAGAGAAAGGTCTCTATGACAGCCTACGAAACCTGCCGACATCAACACCTCCCGTACTAACGGACAAAAAACCGACAATACACGTGGAGACCACTCTATCTAATCTGTCGTCGACATGCATCTCGTCTGGAGCACTTTCACCTATTCACGAAGGCATAACGCCCTTCTCGAGCGTGCCAATACTATCACTGGCATGGCCAGGGGGCCAGGCGGCCGATGCTACACTGTCCAAACCAGGAAAGCCACCGACGTTGACTAAGAAGCCGGACCGACCAAAGCCAAAGATCAGTCGATGGGTTCTATTCAACTTGTGGTTCAACACTTACAAAAAGTTCTTCACTTTTGTCACCTTGCTCAACCTCGCCGGGATTATCATGGCAGCTCTCGGTCGGTTTCCTTATGCCGAGAATCATCTCGGTGCTTTAGTGCTTGGCAATCTGCTTATGGCCGTTTTGATGCGCAACGAATTGTTCCTGCGGTGCTTATACATCATTGCAATCTATGGCTTGCGAAGCGTAAGTCTACCCACTTCATCCCCTTGCTGACGTTCGCTAACGCAGACTTCATCTTAGTGGGCACCCTTGAGTATCAAGCTCGCAGCGACTTCCATCTTGCAGCATGTTGGGGGAATTCACTCAGGCTGTGCTCTCTCAGGAGCTAGGTAAGCGAGATCTTTGCGGAACACACATTAATCTGCACCGACTGACCATTCAGCTGGCTGGTGTTCAAAATTGTCGACATTATCAAGCATCGCGCTACGCAACATGACGCGGTGCTAGCTACAGGGATTATCACGAACGCATTTGTGATTACTTCCGTATTGAGCGCCTTCCCATGGGTTCGCAAGTCAGTCTCCCGCTCCCATGCAGTGCTCAGTACTTTCCTTGGTGGCTGACTAGCATACTCTGCAGCACTCATCACAACGTGTTTGAGAGACACCATCGCTTCATAGGGTGGTTGGGACTAGCCGTATGTACAGCCACAGCAGCGCCGTGGAACGCTTACTCACAACAGACAGACGACTTGGGTTTTCGTGATCTTAGGAAATAGCTATGATATCAAGCTTGGCCAATGGAGAACCGATGCCAACACGCTCCTCAGCGCGCAGGAGCTGTGGTTCGCCGTATTCATGACGATATTGTAAGTTTTCTCCACTGGTACATCCGCGGATTGTGTTCTTACACTCAGCAATAGTGTTCTCATTCCTTGGCTCACCCTTCGAGAAGTTCCTGTTCAAGTCGAGATTGTGAGTTCACCCTCTTCCTTAGGTCGGAGCATGTGTGCCGGGCACGTGCTAACATAGGGTGCTCTCGGTCAGCCATCTCCACGAGTCGCAATTCTTCGTTTTGACCGTGGGATGCAGCAAGGACTCCTTGGACGAATTAGCCGGACCTCTGTTATGGAGTATCATGCTTTTGGGATTATTAGTGAGGGTCGCAAATCCCGGTACCACTATATGATCTGCGGCGTGCAAGGCGACTTCACGAAAGGCCTGGTTATAGATCCTCCCAAGACTGTATGGACACGAGAGCTCAAGTTTGGTACGTATAGGTTCATCCTATTTTCCCTGACTATGTAATGACTAACACAATTCAGCCGGTGTTGGTCACGCATCCGCGATGTTCAAGCGAGGAATCCGTGTTTGCACCGGAACCGGTATTGGTGCAGCGCTGTCCACATGCATCCAGAGTCCAGACTGGTACGTCTTCATCAAGTCCTTCTGACTGGGCATTGACTTATCGCTCTATAACAGGTTTCTCATCTGGATAGGCTCTGATCAGGAGAAAACTTTCGGGCCAACGATAACAGGTCTCATCTACAATCACATCCCACCCGAGAGAATGATCCTTTGGGACACAAAAAAGCGAGGAGGACGACCCGACACCATACAGCTGCTCAAGGACACATGGACAAGCTTCAGAGCTGAGGTCATCTTCATTACTTCAAATATGCAAGGCAATGATGAGATGATGCAAGGTTGCCGAGCAGGTAAATACATCAGTCCATGAACCTCCAAGTCAATACAAGCAACTGACTATGAAATGAAGCTGGCATACACGCATTTGGTACCCTATGGGACTTCTGATCCAGCTCGTCGGGCATTAAATCCAATCTGGAGTTATGGTTTTGCATAATTGAGCAGCAGAACTGACCGGGCTACCTTGGTGAAAAGGTTCCGGGGGAGTGAAGTGTCTCATAGATCATCTAGAAGTCACGCGCGATCACTGGCATACATTGCATATAGCATCCTAAAGAGTTCTTAACCTGTTCAATCCAATTCCATATTATAACCCTTGTGACTACTTCTCTAAGTGCACTTGAAACATGTCGCAATTATGAAAAGCCTCAGCCTTTAATTCCAAGACGGTCAAGTTTCTGGGGCAATCTGTATTTTGATCTAGAGGTGACACAAAGAGTCAGAAATCACTGTGCTTTCCTATATTGCCCTTTCTTAACTGAAGCCCATTCCCTATAGGGAGAACGCTGGGCACTGGAGCCAAATGCGATCCGCAGACTAGCCGCGATCAAGGACACTTGGCTAATCAACTAAAACGTCCAATGTGACTACCCTGATTGCATCTAGGATCGATACGTACCCAGTGCCCATTTCGCCCAATGACCTCTATCCTAATCTTAAAACACACCTCGTAAAGAGACGTTGATATTTCTACCGTGATAAGACTAGGTCTAGCGCGTTCTGTGCCGTATCCAGAATTCCAAAGAAACCCTCCGCTCCTCCCAAACTGCGGTGTACGGACAAGCTGTCTCAACTATCAGGTATGACTAAGAATGTCACCTATGATGGTCCCTACCTGGAAGCCGGTTTCCGGAAATACCCTCAACCAGGCTTGCCAGGTAAAGCCACTTTCCAGGGATTTTGGTTGTCCCAGGTTCTGTCCTCCACATCAACCACACCTCATGCATGCAATGCTCAATTAAATACGACCTACCTTAGTTCCAGCGTGTTTTAGGTTACGTTACCTTTAACTAGTCTAAGGCACAGGTATAATTGTCAGCGCTCGCCGGTATGCAGCTCAACGTCTTCTAAGACACAGATTTCGGATATGGCTGCCGAATTTGGAGGCTTCCCAGTCGAAATCGTCGCCGACATTGCAGAGCGCCTCGATGCATCGCACCCGCCCAGTCTCCTCGCCTTTGCGCAGACCAACAAGCACCACTATACCATCGCCAGCCGGTTCCTCTTCCGGACCGTTAGAATAACCCTAGGCGATAATGAAGAGCGACAGCGGCTACATACTGAAGTGCAGAAATGGGACGCCATATTACGGCGTAGCGATGCCTTCGCCTATGTGCGCCGACTGATCCTCTACTCGGCAGACCTGGAACCCGAAATGCCACACAATCCATACCTGGCTTTGGAGCCGTGCGAGCGAGACGACGACCCGGCACACTTTCAGAGCTTTTTTGACCTCTACCACAACTGGTACTGCGCGACACCATCTGAGTCTACGCCAGTACAAGACGATGACTGGCAGTCGCTCGTTCATCTCGTCCAGCAGATAGGCGGCCTCAACGACATCTTCTATGCCTGCGCTGCTATATTTCCCATCACTCTTCTTGAGACTCTACACGCAAAGCTGCCACGCTGCCGTCTCCATCACTTCAACTTCCATCTGGGAGATCCGGCTGGAGACTACGAGCGTACGCTCGTCACGTCTCCCTCCCTCTATAGTATCGGCAACCTCGACCACGTTAGCGACCGAGTAGGCCGGGCCTTGGCGAGACGTCATGCTCCTAACCTGAAAAATGTCTTCGTTTGGCCTTCTTCGCGTGAGATTGCACTTCGGCATAGCTGGCAGGATGAGAACGGGGACTGGGAGAGTCCAACTAAGGGCGCGCTGGAGCACGTTGAGTTAGACAGGGGAGCACGCGACTGGGGCCCAGTCGAGCCTTTCTCACACTTTCTAATTATTTCCAAGATACCCTTAGACGACTTCTCAGCCCTTCGTATCCTTAGGCTCACCTCGCCCGTCAACTATAACACTTTACCGGACCCCAAGAGCTTTTCGTCGCTAGTTACTCTTGCGCTCACCTGTACCGAAATCTCAATGCCGACACGCTACTGGACATCAGCCCTGGACTTCATGCGCAACATCCCTCAGTTGACTACGCTCCAGCTTACTGCGTGGAGTCGCACCGTGTCCATCGTGCCGGGCCTGAGTCCCAACCTGCGAAAGCTCCAGGTCTTCACGTACCCCGTCCAGGGCGCTAATCCGCTGATCTGCGACTATATCCACAAGCTCGCGACCCTCTGCCCCCTTCTGGAGGAGCTAGCCGTCGAGACGAGGCGTTCTCGCGGCAACGCGGCTGAGGTCGCACTTTACCAAGCTCTGGGCCGGCTGCCCCGGCTGCGATATTTGCGGCTCACCCTCGACGCCTCCCCGCCCCCGCTGGTCGACGTCGTCGACGAAGACGGGAACACGATTGCCCGGGACACGTCCGTCGAGCCTTGGTTCGACCCCTGGGCCGCGCAGTACCTGCGTGATGGTAGGACCGCGGGGGTGCCGGTTAATTTTCAAGTCACACCGAACCGTAGGGTTTTACCTCCAAACTTCCACCCTTACCGCCGGGGCCACCTTCTCGATGTGTTCGTCAACAGCGCCGTCGACGAGGCGCTAGCGCGCTCCATCTTCGCCGTCATAGACGGCACCAAGAGGACGATTGACCAGGAAGAAGGACAAGCACGAGAAGTGCTCCCGCTGGAACAGCTCGATGTCGCGGCGTGCAACGGTATAAACTTCCCGCAGTACCAGCAATACTACATCCCCTATGAGGTGCTAGGTCCTTACCTCCACGACGCCCTGGCGCACAGGTGGCTCATCAGCCGGGACGTGAGGTACGACGCCCGACACGTGCTCCACGTGCGCCAGCTGTGCCACCCGTATGCATGTCAGTGCATCCAGAGGCGCACCCCTCCGGGATGGTGTGACACGTGGAGGCAGAGGAGAGCCCGCGGCGTGGGTCACGAGACCCAGAAGTTGCTGGATAAGGGCGGTCGGGTTGTCGAAGTGTGGAGGCACATTTGGCCTAATAGGGAAGACGGGAGGGGGTGGTGGGAGGCCTGGGAGAGTTGGCCGCTTGAGCTGGGATTGGGGGATCAGTAGCGTCACAGAGTGTATACCAAGAGGAAAAGGAATGACAGTTGTGAGGTAAAGATGGTGATAAGCGTTGCAGAACTCCTCGATGCGCTGCCAGTGCACCTTGTGTTGCCGTTTGACTTAAATACCTTCCACATAACTTTCCTTGCGGCCATGCGGGGGGAGGGAGGCTCGGCCAAAGAAATAGCATTGTTCTCCTTCATCTTATTGCTCCGATGGGGTGGGGGTAGTCCCATCTGTGAAGGGGCGTTAGTTAGAGTCTTCGTCACCATGGAAGAGACATAACAAACATGAAACAATGATCTAACAGTCCGAAGACAGGGGAAGGATGAGTAGCTGAGGCCTGTGAGTGGTGGGAGATCTTTTCTGCAGAAGACGAGGTTAGTATCATCGTCATTGTAGTTGAACCTGGCGACGGACGACACACTTGAGAGAGAGGCGAGCAGGCCGAAACCTTGAGGAAGAGGGGTGGAGGTTGGAGCTGCAATACTTTCACACAGTGAGATGAAATATCGCGAGTCTGTAGGGGAGACCTCTTTTCATATTGGGAAGGGCCGTCTGTGTGTATCTGCGTCAACGGCAAACCGCATTTGCCTACCGCAAAACCGTCTAATTCTGCCAGCCTGACCAGAGACGCGGGTCCGGACTCCGGACTGGACACGCGGGTTGTGGTGTGTATGCGGTCACTCAGTACACAGCTGAACAGGCACGACTCGACACTAGGATGGACACATGCTATATCCCTTCACACCGGGTAACCGACATCGATCAATACTTAAGCCTATTATGCCGCTGAGGACGCCTTATGAACTCGAAAAAGACGCCCCTGAAGACTTAAACAGTAACCCTAACCCTATAGATATACCTTGGCCAGCTGAAAAGCAAAGGCGCATGAAGAGACCAGCTTACTAGCGCCTCACGCAGCTGCAGGGCGTTCATTGGACACTCTACACCCAAGCAATTGATTACCTCTCAGGTCCGTTAAATACGGTGCCCAACCCCGCCAATGTTGAGCAAAAGCAGTAAATCGCTCTCCCAGCTGAAGTGAACCGCTCTGTTCTTCACTTCTGGCTTCCAGTATTAACTGCGACCATGTCCGACAACGCCAGTACTCGCGGTCTCACCATTGCTGACGTGATCTTTGCCGAGGCTACTCCGCGGCAACGTGTCCTTTCATGGGAGCTGAACGGTGCATCGTGGGCACCTCCCCTGACCCTGGAGCAATATGTCGGCCGCGAGGATATCTTGTCAAAGGCTGCGTTGTCCGCCAAAGGAGGAACTAAATACTACGTGCTTCACCACAAGGACAACCCGGATGACATTGTATCAGCCTGCGAGGTCACTTCCAAGAAGGTGCTGGTCGCCGACGCCAGCGGCAGCCGGATTAGCGACGCCTATTCTTTGGCCAGCGTTTTCACCGCCCCGCAGTATCGCGAGCACGGAATGGCTAGTTACATGCTTAGAAAGGTGCAGCATGGTGTCGACGCAAACACCGAATGCGGTGCGCTCTATAGCGACATTGGTCGGGACTACTACACCAGGTTGGGATGGCGCGATTTCAGAACGCCGCAGGTCATGTTCCGCTTGCAAAAAGGGTTCAAGGCACCAGCAGTCAGCGATGTTCATCTTCTTGCCGAGAGCGATGTTGCCGAGCTCTGCAAGAAGGACATCGACGTGCTCACGCAGAGGTTCCAGCGCCTGGCTGAGACGAGGGACGGCAAGACACACATCACATTCTTGCCGTCATTTGTCCAGTGCTCGTGGCATTTTACTCGAGACGCCTACGTTGCCAAGGTTATGGCTGGGCGAGAAGTCCAAAACCGCGGCGCTAGGACTTCCGACGGCCATACTTGGCTCTATTGGGACCACGACCTGCGCGAGAAGAAGCTCAAGGTGCTGCGGGTCGTCACAAGCGAGGAGGATGGCCTCGAAAAGCGATCCGCCGATCTAAAGGCTCTTTTGCTGGCGGCCCTGGCTGAGACGGAGGACTGGGATTTGCCTGCGCTTCTGGTTTGGAGTCCGGCCAAGGAACTAGTTGCAGCAGCGACGGATATCTGGTGTGAGGCAGGCGAGAACCTGCAAGTTGTATTTGAGGAAAGGCAGGATGGGTCAATTCCGAGCTTGCGGTGGAAGGGTGGAGAAGACGTGGGCGAAGTCGTCTGGGAGTCCAATGAGTACTTCGCATGGTGCTGAGTGATAGCAGCGGTTGGGAAGGCGGCTTGATGCTTGGTCGCTCCAGATAGGCGAGCAGTTGGTGCAGAGTAAGAAGACATTCCCAATGCGGCAAATTACGCTCATATTACCCTGTATGGGTGCCAGACATCTCCAGATCTTACGTCTAGCCATGTTCTGTCTGCTCGGTCTCTAGCAACGCTTCAATAATATCTCCAAACCCAGTCATAATACCGTTGACGATTGCTTCGACAACCGGTCTCTTGTCTGTGGAGAATGTACTTCTCCAACTGCCATTCCAGCCGAACCGTGCATCCAGCAGCCTGACTATAGCCAGTGTCGCTTGCTGCGCATTTCTACTTGGCACCTCGGAGTAACCGGCTAGGACCTCCGCCACCATCTCTCGCACAGATGTGCCAAACATGGCCAGAGTCCCTGGGCGGATCACCAGTTGCATCCGATCCCAGACGCCATCGCGCTGTGGCTGCGTTAGCGACCTGGAGCTGAGGGTCTCAATGCGGTCCGTGTCGATCCGGAACACGAGCAGCTTGACATGGCGGCTTATGGTGTCCCGGATGTCATCCCGGAGCTCTAGCTCGACGATGTCAAGGTGCCTCTGGATCTGCTCGCGGACGTTGTTCGCTGCGACCCTATTGCTTTGCCATCTCCGAACTCCGCTGATCCAGAGCTCCCTTGTGTCGTGGTCGAGCTCATGTGTCTCGACTAGTTCCTGCGACAGATCCTCGGCTGCAGACATCACCATCTCTGTCACAAGGGTAAACCCGACTCCAATGGTTGCGTAGCGCGTTTCTCTCCAGAGCGACTCCCATAGGACCGTCCGGATAGTGTCAGAGACCTCGTGCACGTCCAGCTCCAGCATCAGGACGTGATGGAGGGCGTCTGTGGTCGTCAGCGACGGGTGAACATCATAGGCGCTGTCCAAGTCCGTCGCATCCTCCACGCGCATAAAACCCTCATTGTAAGGATGAATAATAGTGACGCTTATTGGCGGTCCGTCCCAGCCTTGCACAGCCTTGACGAACTTCTCGACCACGGCAAATTCATCCGGTCCGACAGACCCCATGGTGATATATATCAAACAGCCACCCAGCACGCGCATCAAGTGCACAAACATGTCCCACAACGCCTTGACGCTTGCGTTGGCTCGTGCGAACATGCGCATATCGAGGTTGTGCTGTGAAATCGCCGCCGGCCGCTGTTGGAGGATCTGGAAGATCAGCGATGCGATGGCCGTATGCGCCGTCATACCGCGTGCCCATATCAAATATGCCGACGGTATGTGAGGCGATTGGGCGCGCTGCTGTGCAACCCATTGTAGTGCGTGCTGGGAGTCCGGCGCGTCGCAGATGCCTTGGGTAAGGCGTGTCGTAGGAGCAAGGTCGGAAGGGAGGTATCGCTGCTCTTCGGCGAACCACTGCTTCCAGGCGCCTGACGTGACGCTGTACGTTGCGGCGAGAGAATCGTGGTATGTCGCTTGGTGCTCGAAGCCTTGGAACAGCGTCTGTTTTATGTGGAGAAGGAAGTCCGGAACTGTGCCCTGAGGGATGGCTTCTTAGCCTGTCAGGTCGGCTCTCTCTCGGGGTATGGAAACACGTTCGGAAGGACGAGTTTGAACGTACCGTTGAGCGCAACCTCAAAGTGCTGTCGCTGCAGCATGGAGTCAACTTCATGCCTGACCAAGCTCGACCTCTGCAACGCCAACAGCAGGAGAGCATCTTTTTGGATCGTATTTTCGAGCTGTTGTATCCGATCCATCGCTCGGCCGAATTTCTCCTCGAAAGGCCGTATCATGGAAGATACTTTCTGCCCTGCTGTTGAGTCAGTACCAGAGCGACCCAGGACGTCCCGCAGCGCACAGAGGTAACTCACGCACGGCACTGCGCTGGAAGTGGGCAATGACCTCCTGCAGAAATTTGACAACAGCGGCGTACAGCATCGACGTCAGCTCGACCATCCTGGCAGTGGGATAGAGCTTTAGGTACACTTCGACTCGGGACAGGTTAAGGCCGACGTCCACGAGCATGTCTGTTAGTTTCGTCATCATGTCACTGTGATTCTTCGCCATCTACACGCGGCGTGGTTGTCATCGATCAGCAAGATGTCCGTAGCATCGGCTCAAGTGCAACACCCCATGGGAAAACGCACAATGAGAATGAGTTTCATTCCACCCCAAATAAGAGTGAGGTAGGAGAAGTCGGCCTGCGAGAGCACATCAAATACGGAGTGATAGTGGTGCAAGGTACCGACAAACTTGGCGACGTAGCTCGTGTCCGACGGTTCGGATCGGGCGAGCGCCAGCGCTGTGTCGGCCACATCCCTCGCGGTGCTGCTCTCCAGCAGGTCCTTGACGCCGGCATTTCGGGAAGTCCGCTGAATCGACACGAAGGCCTCTGCATACGCCGCTCTGGCGCTGGTGATGTGCGCTGCTAGACGCTGTCTGTTGGCCCCGAGCGCGGGTTCCGAGAAGCGCCGGATGGCATCGCCCTGGTGGTCGTGCAGTGAGAGTTGGGTCCCGCTTCTGATCAAGGCATCGGTTGACGTCTCGAACGGCGAATTGAAGAGGACGGGGGAGGATGATGCAGACGACCTCCACATCCTGCTGCGCCAAGAGAAGGCCGGCGTGCAAGCACGCAGTGTTCAAGTCATTGGTAATGCCGGCGCGACTCGGGTGCTCGATCGGTCCGTGGTGGATGATTATTTCAAGAGTTGGTCGTCGGTGGATGAACAAGCAAAGGGCGGCACGTTCATTCAGGCGGACTGCCTCTCGCCGGAGCGCTTGGTCACTGTTACTGTCGACGGTGTTTGAGTCCGTTTGACAGTGTTGACTTCGGCACTGTTGAGGGAGGGGGTCTCAACCGGAGCGAAACACGTTGGAGGCTTGGAGCGCGAGCCAGTCTCACCGCCCATTGGTTGATGTAACCTAGCAATGTGCCGCAGTATCCGATGTGCCACTAGCACACGCTTGATTCGTCCGTGGCCCTGCACAAGGACAGCCCACAATCCAATATTATGCATCTGGCACGGAGGCGCAGACGAGCCTTGTCGGACAAGAGACACCATTGTCATTGCATGACCGATACGAAGTATTCTTCCTGTGATATGGTCGAGTTGTGGTAAAGTCTGGCTGCATTCATACCCTCGTACTCAGCGATTTCCAGTGCGAATACCCATCTCACTTTTGGGTCGTTTCGGGTGCTGCTTTATTCCAGTTACCGCCGTGCTGGAACCCTGGAGTTTTGCCAGGATACCTTATCTGGCCTTTAGGTACCTTGAAGTGTGGAGTCGGCTAGAGAGCTCTGTCTACACTGCCTTAAGCTGAGTTGGCCTCTCAGGAAGCGATCGCCGACTTCGGCCTGTCTGGTCATAACGACGACAGAGCGCGCAAACAGGAACATTATCGAGAAGATTTAACGTGAGATCCCACCAAGAGCAAGAGTGTGGTTAGATTAAGATCTCGCCAGATCGACGACGGCCCGAGATTCTGGTGCACGTGGCGACACCGTGTCTCAAAGCATGACATAACACCCGGCCCGTGCCTCCCTTACCACTGGGTCCACCACTCCGCAATCGCCCTGATCGCCAAGGTGAATCCAGAAATGGTCATTGAATCTACGAATACATGCATGTTGCTCGTTCTTTTGCGTCCTCTGCTTCGCACTCCCGTCACATCACTCTCCGCCGACCGTGTCTACTTTCCAACCTAATCACGCTGTCGGGCGCTCAGGCGCACCTGATGGCCTCGCGGATGCAACCGCCGTCACTTAGACCTAGGCTCGGCGAACATCAGAATCGCATTCGGGAATAGAAAACTCGTGTCGCGACTCTCGTGGCCCTTTGCTTGACGTCGAGGAGTCTCAATGAGATTGCGACGCGACACTTGTACCACCGCCCTGTTGCTAACAAGTGTAGTGGCTGCTCTGGCGGACCCTAATCACTGCCAGGGGTTAGGGTTAGGGTTACCGGCAGGTAAAGCAGTTGCAGTTCGCCGACTTCCATTGGCCCGCAGCCGAATTCATTGTGCCAGAGGAGGTTTCGGCCTACTATAACGAGACACTGGATGCCTGCAGGGCAGAGTTAGAGTCGATGTATGGGAACCACTGGCGGCAATTTCTTGACAAATACCGTCTGGAGTCCAACGGAAATACTGTGGCGGATCTTGTGACTACTCTTTGTCCTAATGCGGAACATCTTTAAGCTGATATCGATTGCTTCTGGCCTTTTCCCTTCTGCGTGCCGAACTCGTTGCTAGCGCTCAAGCACGTCGATCTACGGCACGGGGACACTGAAGACATGATTCTTCAGCATTCGCCCAATTTCAGAAGCTTCAGTCTAGACTTGCTCCATACCTACTGGTTCGATAATCCGGATATCGGACATCTTGACATGACGCAGAGCATGGCTACTCGGGGCGTCGACTTCTCTTATGCCGAGTGAATACAGTGGTTGAGCGTGTGGTCTCTCCAATGAAGGATACGGCCAAAGCGACAATAGGTCATGGAGACCGAGCTCGTGTGTTTGAAGAAAGGAATTTCATGTTAATCTTTCTGGCACTTAGCTCGTGGGGTGCGTTGGTACTGATCCAGAGAAAGCAGAGGCAGCAGAGCAGGTTGGGCCAGATACGTTGGAGTTGCGGTCAACCCGAGGACAGCCACACCTACTGCCAACCAGATCCACGAAGGGTTAACAGCGTAATCCAAGAGTCTAGCTACAAGGAGACGGCATTGGCGCAAAGGAGTCATAACGAAGACATGAATTCATAACACCTATGGAGAATACCGTTGACCAGTTGGCGATGGAAGAGGCTATCTGCCCTCGTCTACTGCGCCAGCAACCAATTTACTAGAAGTACGAGGACTCACACCTTGTTCTCTGCCCTCCGCGTGTCGAGCGTTATTCATCTGCACTGGTCCGGATTTAGAGCTTGCAGCAAGAACGTTATGCATCTTCCGAGAGCTTTGTCTCACAGACTGCCGAAATCAGGGTCCCAGGGCACGGTACTGGTTCTCCTCCAATGACAGTCAAAGCATGTGCAGCCAAAGACCCGGAGGTAGTAGGGATTTAGTCTTTCCTAGTAAGAAACTAGGATAGTCCACCCTCGGATTTCGCTCCAATGTTTGCGAGAGAAATGGGCACCGCCATCGAAATCAGTTGCAAGGATGTGCAGGTTCTTTCCGACCGCATCAATGGGCAGCGTTTCCGCAGTCCCTAGTGTACCTCACTCTTTGTCTTCGTAGCAAGAATCGTATAATTCTTTCCCCGGAGAGCCGTCCCCGCCTTTTGGGGTATAGGTATGATTCTGTCGTAGAAAGTTGGTAACGGAAGGGAGAGCTCCGGGCCCGTTAAAGGTATGCGCTCCAAACCCAAATCCAATCAAGCGTTCATGGTAAAGTGGAGAGATATCATACCTTCACGTCTTATAGAAGATTTAGGGAGGCACAATATAAAAAGGTTAGTTGTTGTCGGCTTCGTAGCGTGAACTCAAGCACCCATTTCACGAAGCACATTCACTTCCTCAGTCCATACAATAGAGATGAGACCTTGTTACCTTACCCTCTTAGGGGCAGCAAGCGTGGCTGCCTTGGACAATGGAGTTGGCAAGCTGCCCATCTTAGGCTATAATAGTATGTCCACCTTGCTTGTACTTCCCTTGGCTCATGTTCATCTAGACAAATGCTTACCTGGGTCACTTGTTCAAGCGTGGAACGTGTTCCAATGCGACTACAACGAGACTGTATTGCTGGCTCAGGCTCAAGCAATGGTTGATAACGGGCTGCTGCAAGCAGGATACGACGCAAGCTGACATAGTGACACCTTTATACAGTTCAAGCTTAGCTGACAGATACATCAGTGGTTTATGCTTGACGACTGCTACAGTCTGAAGGATCGAAGTGATCAAGGTTCTATCGTTGCAGGTCAGGATTACATGCTCTAGGAAAGAACAGTCATGATATGAGTAGCTAACTTTGTTCATGGCGAGAGACCCGAAGAAGTTCCCTTCCGGTATGAAGAGCTTCACCCAGAAACTGAAGTCACTAGGTTTCAGAGCTGGCATCTACAGTGACTCTGGTTACAAAACATGCGGGGGGTTCCCTGGCTCCTATGGTCACGAAGCCCAGGATCTGGAGACCTGGTCCGACTGGGGATTTTCCTACCTCAAGTATGACAACTGTTACATTCCCTTCGATAGGGTCACCCAGGAGAACGTGTATGGACGGTACCAACGTATGACCCGCGCTATCGAAGCTCACTCCACGTCCACTCAGTCACCTCCTATACAGCTGGCACTATGTGAATGGGGCTGGCAGCAGCCTTGGATCTGGGGTGGTCGTCTTGGACAGAGCTGGCGCGTGGGGGGTGACATTCGGCCATGGTGGTCCGCCCTTGCTAGTATCATCAACAGCGCCAGCTTCATTGCTTCCTACACCAACTTCTACGCACGGAACGACTTTGATATGCTCGAAGTCGGTAATACTGGCACGGGGACACCACCTGGCAATCTTACCTTTGATGAAGCCAAGACACACTTCACAGCCTGGGCACTTTTGAAGTCGCCATTATTCCTTGGAACGGACATTACCAAAGCGACGCCAGATACAATTTCCATCTTAGCCAACGACGACATTCTGAAGATCAATCAAGATCCTAACGTTGGGGAGGCTATTGCTCCTTTCCGATGGGGAGAAAACCCTGATTGGACATTCGACCCCAGCTCCCCAGCAAGTTACTGGACCGGAAACTCTTCATATGGTGTTGTCTTTATGGTTATCAACACCCTGGATATACCACAGCAGATGTCCTTCAACCTCACAGAGAGCTGGGCCATTCAAGCTGGCCGCGTCTACTCTGTGTACGACATGTGGTCTCACACCCAAAATGGAACAGCTTTGCGCAGTATCCAGGTGACCATACCACCCCACGGCGTGTCTGCTCTGCTTTTGAACGACGCGGGGCCGGAACCATGTGGCACAACGCCCTATTGCGCGGGCTGGTGGCAGTGTGCCTATGCCAATGGCACTTATTACAGTAACTAGAACTACATTTTTCAGGGGTACTCAGTTGCTGTGGTCCGTATGCCCTGTTGCTAAGAAAGTACACTTTTAAACGCTCCAAGGGATCTGCGGGAGAAGTGACAGGCAAGCAGCTTTGCCGTTGTGGGACACAAGGCTGTAGGCATTGGGCTTATCAGTTGTGCAAGCACTTTGCGAAGGTGGGCGGGAATCCTGCGCGCCGGTTCATGTTTCTATCACACTCGATGCGGGGATTGGTTCATGACTGCATGCATGGAGCGGCGGGGGGTGCGCGCGCCAGGGATACTCGCAGTCACTTCCTCTCACCTACGTTAAGTACCTTATGTATTGTAAATACAAGACGTTGGAATTGAGGTGAGTGTGCTGACATCAAAGCCTGACTATAGAAGCCTGAGAGAACGAGCCCTCCAAAGATATTGATATGCTGGTCCACCGCCTCAGGGAAATCCACCAGGCAATATGGCTGCGATAAGCCCCAAAGGCCAAAAGGGGTGACCGCACTTCAGCACGTTTGCGAGCTGGCCAATAGAATGGAAGACTTGAGTGATTGTGGCGTTCGGTAAAACGAGCCCTCGCTGGTAAAGCCAAGCAACCACTTTGACAAGATAAATGCAAGCCATCGGGGACTCTCGCAGCCTGCCTCACAAGTGTAATGGCGCGCGTTCAAAAGAAGCGGAAGCAAGCCTTCGGGCATATAAGCCCGCCCAGTCTTCACTATTTGTTGCACACTAATACTCAGCTGCCACGTTCTTCAACATCTCACCATCCAGCTCCGACGAGACTGAAAATACGCATATACCGATTTCTCACTCAGCTTCCAGCTTGTAAAGCCGCTCTAGACAAATGGCCGGCATCGGCGGTCCAGAACCTTCAAGTCCTCCACTGGCACCACTTCATCGGTTTGACACCAGATCAAGCGGAACCACCGCCGTCTCTTCACCCGCCGAGTCCAGAAGACACAGCTCTTTTACTGGCGGAAAAGCGCCGGTTGACGAGTCTGCCTGCTGCAGTTCACCCCCCCTCTGCAAGGCTAGTGCGGGGGACACAGGCTTGAACCTTCATCCCTCGCTTACCCGCTCCTTCCAGCAGGAGCTGTTGAAGGCGGACAATTTCAGGCAAGATTCGGACGTTGATGCTTTGTATATTACTTGCGACGGACCAAGTATGTCAAAGTTGCTCTGAAAATGTTACAACATCGTGCCTGACAAAGGGCTGTTACCCTGTAGCATACCTACCCAGGCAAAATGATATACAGCTTGGAGAATTGATTGGCGTGAGTAAGGACTCTGTTACCCACGTACCTGATCGAACGACCGTGAGCGCTGATCAATACAGAATGCGACATGCAGTACAGGTACTTCCTGCACCTGCCCGAGGCTCATAGCCCTGTAAGTCTTACTTCCAACTAGGTAGCATAACATTCACACTGTAAACTGGTGGCAAGAATAAGGGGTGTGTCTAATGTTTGTGTACCTTACCTTAGGATGGTCAAACTCGAGAAATCGACGACTTCACCCTGGGGCCACAAGGCATCGATATCTTCCGATGTCGTCAAGTCCATCTTCGACAAATTCAGCATCCACGAGGGATTCTTGATGGACCTTCTTGGACGACCCAATTACTGGTCTGCAGTCTCGAGGATCCGCGACGGAGATGCACTTGGTAAGTCTGCTCCCCTTTCATTTTCGCACTAAGAGATAAGTTGACCTTTATGGGAAAGAGTTCTTCTGCCAGCAGCCTCGATGGTCGCAGTCTCAGCGATACGACAAGGGCAAGGGTAGCGCAAGCGAGGGCCACGTCGCGCCGTGCTCCGTCTACATGCGTCACTCAAAAGCGACAAAGCTCACCCTATACATCATCAGCACGTCTGAAAGCGAGGGCTGGTTTCAGTCGCTTCTTGGGAGGGTCGGTATCGTCGACGGGGCGGTCAAGTGCCAAAAATCGGAGGCAATACCGCTTGCTGAGAGTCCGTTTGCCCTGCACGCGGTCGTCTCTGGCGCGAGCTTGGAGGGTTCCATGACTTATGTTGCAAGCGTCAAGGACCGCCTGATGGCACAGATCAAACAAGTCAACGACTACTCTGACAAGCAGGAGGCCGCGCCCACAAAGCGATTACGACGGAACGACTCGGACAGCCGGGTAATGCTCGAGAACATAACCAAAGAGCTGCATCTTGTCTCACAAACGGCTGATTCCGGAATCGCCAACGCGCATATGGCTATCAAGCTTGGCGAGAAGATGCTGGCGGACCATGCCACTTTCTGCATGGGGTCTGAGCCGGCCAGAGCTGTCAGGGAGACACACGACACGCTGGAATACGTCCGGGATTCGTTCTACTGCCAGCGCGACTGGCTGACGACGTACAAGGCGCGCAAGGATACAGCCATGAACTTTGTAAGTAGAAGCCCTTTTTTCTGGGACAAGGTGATGCAGGTGCTGACGGATAAAGGTATTCAACATGGTCACCCAACAAGATACGGCCACGAACGTGGACATATCCTACAAGATGTCGAGCGACAGCTCGTCCATGAACGCCATCACCATTCTGACCATGGTGTTCCTTCCTGGCACTTTTGCTGCTGTCAGTCAATACTTCCGTTCCCCCATTTCTTACATGCCACTAATCAGTACCCAGACGTTGTTCTCAAGCGTGGCATTCAGAGCAAGCGATGCAGGAGATATACAAACGACGGGCTATCTCCTGCCACTCGTTATCGTGGGTGCAATCTTGACAGTGACGACCGTCTGTATCTGGTATTTCCGAAAAAGCATCGGACGGTGTCGAAACCGGTTGTTCTCGCGCTTGCTTCGGAATCGCATCAAAGAGGCCGCGTCTGCGGGTAACATGGTCTGACAACACATCACTTTACGCTCCATGATCTATCTCGTGTCAGGGACACCACACTGAGTCAACACATCCGCCGGCCCAACCTCTAGCCACTTTTTGAGTCTATCCTCGTCAGACAGCCACACCATGCCCAACATCCCCGCTGCATTAGCGTCCGCGCCATCCACACCAGCTCTTCGTCTCGGGATAACCACCATCCATCTTCTCGTTAGGACGACGTTATGCGCGACCGCGTGGCCCGGCTTGTTTTCGCCTTGGTCGCGGAGCGCGGCTTGGGCGTTTCCGAGGAGGGATAGGTATACGCGCAGCAGACCATTGGCGTCCGGGAGGTCTTTAAACCGAGCCAAGAAGTGCTTGAACGGGATCATGGCTCCCACCATATCTTCGGTGTCATCCAGCCACAGACGATACCCACCGATGGAATTGCCCGGTTTGGGCAGGATCTGCATGTGCTTGTGCAGCCTGCTGCACCCGGCGTCGACGCCGCAGTTGTACAGCATCATGTACTCCCTCCCACCCCCTCCTCCCTGGAAGGAAGACCCCATGACATGGCGAGCAGCAGCCAGATCGTGCAGATCTAACGCCTCATACTGCCTGCGAAACCCGTCCGCAGTGACCAGCAGCATATGCGGACGAACGACGCAGAACTTATTAAACGCTAGCACATGGCTGTCCCCCACGGGACCGATCGCAAAGTTGTTTATGGAAATGTCGCTGCCGGGTTGGTATACATCACCCACACCTGCGCTCGGGAGTGTCGTAGGGGTGAGGGATGTACCCGAGGGTTTGTTCGTCAGGGCAGCGGTGATGCGGAACTCAAACTACAGGTACACAAAGCGCAATTGTCAGCAGCCGGTTCGGGAAGACAAAAAGATAAGAAAGTGGTCTTTACGTTAAGACCTTTGTCCTCATGCAGGATCCGTCTCTGGTTATCTAGATAGAAAACCACTCCTTGGGCGACGAGGCGGTTGAAGTGGGCTAGCACGCTGGCTGCATCGTCTATGTTGGACATGGCGGCAACGAGAAAAAAGGTACATAACTGCACAAGATGGTAATTGAGGTGGAATAATAGGGGGGGAATATACCTTAATAAACGTGTTTTGAGCTGCTCGACCAACCTACAAGAACGCCGCACGAAACGCCGTACGGAGAGCCATGTGCTGCGCCGTGTTTGCTAAGCTGACTACAGTCTGATCGGAGTTGTAATGTACCTAGCAGGCAGTGCCCGTATTAGGCGCATAAGCGCACGAGCTAGTGCTGCATATAGCAGGTGTTGGACGATCAATTGAAGTTCACGAGACGCCACCATCTTTCATGACAATTGTTTCATAACAGTATATATGTTACTACGGTAGGAAGGCTTGTCTTTTTCGAATAGGTAGAACAAATATACTCCGTTGCTATTAGTTCAATGTGTTAGTTTACTATTTTAGATCGCTTTGTGCTCTACAACCGGACTTAAGTACGGTAAGCCGTACGTAACAATCTATCAAAACGATCTTGCAAATTCGAAATTATCCAAATTCGCAAATTACCTACTAGAGGCATACCTTATTTTAGATTCGTTCGATCTAATCCCACTGTAATTATAAGCCTTACACTCCTACTCGTACAGCTAGTATTGTAGCTAGTATTGCAGCTAGTATTGCAGCTAGTATTGCAGCTAGTATTGCAGCTAGTATTGCAGCTAGTATTGCAGCTAGTATTGCAGCTAGTATTG
>KV875097.1:95326-202874 GCA_001879275.1 Coniochaeta ligniaria NRRL 30616
AGTATTGCAGCTAGTATTGCAGCTAGTATTGCAGCTAGTATTGCAGCTAGTATTGCAGCTAGTATTGCAGCTAGTATTGCAGCTAGTATTGCAGCCTTACGTAGGCTACTCGCGTAGCTAAAATTGCGGCCACTTGCGCGTAGCCAAAATTGCAGCCCTGCGTAGGCTACTTCCGCAGCCAAAATTGCAGCCACTTGCGCGCAGCCAAAATTGCAGCCACTTACGCGCAGCTACAATTGTAGCCACTTACACGTAGCCAAAATTGCAGCCCTACGCAGACTACTTCCGCAGCCAAAATTGCAGCCACTCGCGCAGCTACAATTGTAGCTACTCATACGTAGCCAAAATTGCAGCCCTACGCAGGCCACTTCCGCAGCTAGTATTGAAGACACTCGCGCAGCCAGTATTGAAGGCACTCGCGCAGCCAGTATTGCAAGCACTCGCGCAAGCCATTCGCGCAGCTAGTAGGTATAGACACTTTAAGCACTATAAGTAGTATAATTATAGGGCCTTATAGCGCTTATCTCAATACTATTTGGACGAGTGGTGTGAATAGAGAGACGCTTTGACTATGGAAATAGCAAATTCTGCTTAAATTCCGGCTCGAACATGGTTTTGATGGATTGTTACGTACGGCTTGCCGTACTTAAGGGTCTAATACGGTGGTGCTTTGACCCCGCGAATAATTTTGGATGCGTGACTTTACCACTCTGCCACTACCTTACCTACCTTACCGAGTTACTGAACTGGTCGTCTCTTCAATGTTCTCGCCGCGTATACGGCGTACTCGTGAGCGGCTTGCATGCGCGGAATGCCGACGACGGAAACTGAGATGCGATCGGAATTCACCCTGCAGCAGCTGTGTTCGCAGAGGTGATTCGCCGTCTTGTTCGTACGCGGTGGCTGCCGGTGGTCTGGAGCACGAGCGAGACCACCGCGTCCAAGCTGAAGACCGCCTAGCACATTTGGAACAGCTGGTCCAGCATCTGGCTGCACAGAATGTACCTCACTCAGCGGGGAATGCTGATGCTACCGGGTTGTCTTCTGCCTCGACGACATCGGCGGGAACTCTCGATGGTGGCCACAGCATCGGTACGCATATGAACGGTGAACTGGGGGACCCAGCTTATATTGGCGCGTCACATTGGTCCGCCATGCTAGACGACATTCAAGCTCTCAGATCCGCTGTCTACTCCAATGGCGCGGACGATGTAGGCTTGGAACCGACCTTGTCTGAACAGGCAACAACCCCAATAGCCATGCTCTTCGGGGTCCAGGCCTCGACTACCATCAGCATCGATAACATCCTCAGTGCGCATCTCCCTTCGCGGCAAGACGCAGACCGGCTTGTCTCGTCCTACCTTTGGAGGACGTCATGCTCAGCAGTTTCGTCGGCAATACCAAGCCTTCTGGACCAGCCCCAGCACCACCCCAGTCTTGTGGATCTCTATCCTCTTCTCAATCTTCCACGTAGCGACAAATGCGCTGAGAACAGCCCACGAGTCATTTGGAGTGGTCAACCAATACTCCGTTGCAGCAGCCCATTGCCTTGTTTTGGGTGAATATTTTCGACCACGGCGCTTTGCCGTCGAGGCCCTCCTGATCTATGTCCAGTCGTATTGTCTCACGTCACTGGAACTTGCTCCAGAACTCGGTCCTATATGCAGTGTGTTGGTCCGACTGGCAATTACCATGGGCTACCACAGAGATCCCGAGACTCTCAGCTACAGTCCTTTCGAAAAGGAAATGCGTCGTCGCACTGGTCCATGTGCATGCAGCTAGATCTTCTCACTTCTTTCCATCTTGGTCTGCCGAGCAGCGTCCAGTATTCGACCTGGGACACGCGTCCTCCCAGCAGTCTGCTTGACTCGGAATTTGACGAGGACACGGTCAGCTTGCCGACACCATTGCCACAGACTGAGCTGGGCGGGATGCCATTTTACATTGCCAAGCACCATCTTATGGTCGTGTTCGAGAAGATTCTCCGACATGTTCTGACCGTTCGTCCGGATCTGGTGGTGGACGATGAAGTCATGGCCTTGGACGAGGAGGTCAGGCGGGTGTGTGCTGCCTTGCCAGGGATACTGCACCGGCGACCGATGAGTGAGTGTTTGGTCGAGCCACCCAGCCTCATTGTCACCCGGCTTTGCGTGTCATTCCTCTATAACAAATGCATCTGCGTCTTACACCGTCTATATGTCACCAGGGGCCGAGAGGAGAGTATTCGAGAGTGTTACGCAGCCGCGTCCGACATTGTACAGGACTTCTTAGATGCGCAGAAAGAATGCAAGCCCGGCGGTGTTTTAGAGGGTGAGCATTGGTTTATGACGAATATCACCTGGCACGACTTTCTTCTTGGTGTCACCTCTCTGTGCATGGTGATGTGCGCAACCAGCCAAGGTTCGTACTCTCCCTGCACCAACAGGACTGCAATGTTGGACCTCTTGGAGAATGCTAGATTTGTCTGCCGCGAGAAGGCAGGAGGGACGAATAGAGACACGGCGAGAGTTCTCTCGGTGATCAGTGCCACAATACACCGGTTTGGGGAACATGACAGGGAGAAGCATTTGCAGCTGAAGGACAACGAACAACGTCCGCCTGAAAGCGCCGCCGATGATGTGGCAACGGCAGACGAGATATATTGGCCATGGACTGAAAACATGGCAGGGACATTCGACGATCCAAACTGGGCTTACCTGGACCGTTTCCTGGATCTTCCAAGCCATGGCGCTTGAAGTATTAGCTGATATGAGCAATCAGCACCGTACAGCCGAAAGTGGTGAAGCCGGAAAGAGCTGCACAGTTCTATGGATTTAGGGGGTGAAGCTTTAGCGTGTCACGGGCTGTCATTTTCTTCGCAATACGAACCCCGGAATTCGCATCTGCGCAGTAAAATCTGTGCCTCCTGCTTCTCCAAAGGGTTTGATGTTGCCAGCTAGTTGATCGGAAATTAGCCGGCCGACACACGGCCGAGACGAGTTAACGGCCGAGTGAACAGTCACGGCGTCCCGGTCTGGCTCCGGAAGGGTGCCGGTCTGGCTCGAACCTTACCCTCTCTCAGCGCAATGCGTAAAAACATAAAGACTCTTGACTCTCCAGTCTACTGTCAAAGCATTCGCAGCAACCTGCACCTGGCTCGCTCCTCATCAACTACAGCTACAACCTACCCATCTTGACAAGATTATGGACCCAAGGAAGACTGTCTTCGTCACGGGCGCTAATGCTGGCCTTGGCTACGAGATTGTCCGAGCCCTCTGTGCCTCTGATCGTGCATACGACGTGATAGTCGGGGGCAGATCGCTCACCAAAGCCGAGCACGCCATCGAAGCACTCATCAACGAGTTCCCAGCAACGCGCAGCCATCTTCGGGCAGTCCAAATTGACTTAGAAGATGACAGTTCAATAGACTCGGCATACCAGCTGGTACTTAACGTTTATGGAAAGTTAGATGCCCTCGTCAACAATGGAGGTGCGTTGACAGTCACTTCTGCCAGCAATAAACGCCTCGCTAATTATAGTCACTTCGCCGAAGGCGCCCAGTTCGATACAGATTATGAGCCATCTGTTGTTACTACTCGAAAGATGTGGAACAAGACATACGACATCAATGTGACCGGCACCCACATCATGACTACTGCCTTCGCGCCGTTGCTAGTCAAGTCTAGTGACCCCCGTCTCATGTTCATCACGAGCGGTATTTCCTCGCTAGCAGGCAGTGAGGACTTCAATATGCCATGGAACAAGATTCCGTTCAAGGGCTAGCCTAAGGCTCCCGCGCTAAACGCACCATCATACCGTTGCAGTAAGACGGCGCTGAACATGTTGATGAGGTACGTCGCATTTCTATCTTGGTCATGTATGGATTTAATGAAAGCCTCAACTCTAACAGCGGTGTGTGACAGAGAGTGGTACCGGTGCCTGAAGGAAGACGGTGTGAAAGTCTGGTGCATATCGCCGGGATACCTAGCGACTGGTCTTGGTGGTAACAAAGAGAGGAATGTCCAGCGTGGTGCTATTGACCCTGCCATAGGGGGTCGTTTTGTAAAGGACGTTCTAGAGGGCAAGAGGGATGGCGATGTCGGGAAAGTCATCCAGAGGGAAATCGTTCAGCCCTGGTAGAACTGTCCGAGTGTGCTGTTGTTTTGTACACGCTTTCAGTGCGATGGAGAAGGAACTCCGCGGCCAATGTTATGCAAATCTAGTCCTCGAGCGTTTCAACAACAGCTTTATTCCCTCGTCTTCTATGGTCGACAGCGACTCCTCAGATTTGTCATGTGAGCGCAGCAGAATGGCTTCTAGTTACACGATCTCTTCGTACTCAGGGAGATCCCATCCAATTATTTTCTCCCGGAGAAGCCGCTCCCCAATGACATTCAACCTCAATAACGAGACTACTCCCATGAGAAAGTTTAGGATAGCGATGCCGAATGATGTCGACGGCAGCATGTTGAAGCCTGCATCCTCCAATATCCCTTCCTGCACTTGCTTCATGAAAGGCTGAAACTTTTGTTCGTAGGCCTTGAGCGCAGCGGTGATACCGTCCTTGTTATCGGCTCCTCTCTCCGCACCCTTTCCATCGGCACGTCCGCAGCAACGTGCGATCTCGCCAGCTAGGATATAAGCACCCACCATGGAGGAGGTGGTACCCATTCCCGTGGCTGCCGACGGGCAGTAAGCAGCGTCGCCAACGAGCACAACGCGGCCGTGGGACCAGGATTCCAGCTTAACGAGGCCCAGACGCTCGCAGTAGAAGTCGTTGTCCGCCTTGAGAGACTGTAAGATATCTTCCGTTTGCCAGCCCGCGCCTTGGAATATCTCTGCCATGGCCTCCTTTTCTTCCTTCACATCTCCCCGTCGAGCAGCTTTGAGCCGCTCCGACTCGGTCTTGCACATGAGGTATGCCTGGATCTCGTTCGGATTTTGTCTTCGAATCATAATTCCTCGCTTTCCGGGAGCCATGTAGGACGTGGCAATATACTCCTCTCCCTCTTTGATCGGCCGGGGAATGGTGAAGTATCCTATGTAGACGCCATTGAAGGGAAAGAATGCGTCGGGGGTGTCTGGTCCGAGCATCATCCTCCGGGTGCGTGATCCCTGGCCATCAGCACCAACCAGGATATCGAACCGGTCCGTTTTACCATCGGTGAACCAAACCTCGACGGAGCTGTCCTTCTCTTCAAAGCTCTCTATCGCAGTTCCGAAGATATACTTGGCTCGGTCCCTCGTGGCGTCGTATATGAGACGACAGAGATCCCCTCGCATGATCTCGTAGTCGGTGGTGAAGGCCTGCAACCCTTTGCCCGACTTGTTAGCAGGGAAGTAGGCCCGCCGTCTGCCGGAGCTGTCGACCATCTGCACACCGTTCTCTGGGGCTGACTTGGAGCGGAAAGCCTGCTCGAGGCCCATGCGTTTCATGACATCGATTCCGTGGCCCCGTAGGTCTAACTGGAGGCCCGTGGCACGCAGGCTGGGGAAGCGCTCGATCACGGTGACGTCGTGGCCTAGTTTCGCCAGCCAGAAGGCGAGGGCGTTGCCGGCGATACCGGCGCCACTGATGAGGACCTTCAACTGCGCCATTATCTTGTGTGGCGCTGTGGGCGTGTGTAAAGTGACAAACAAAAGGGATGATGTGATTTGAACTTAGGTCTCAAACGAAGAGGATTGTGGAAGGGTAGTTGGACAAAAGACTTCTCTGAGAATGAGGCCCAATTTCGACTTCGCGCAATTCAATCGGGACACTGCCAGTCTGGACGAGAACTTGTTAAATAGGTATGCATGGCTAGACAGTCTCCTCGGTCTTCCAACGCAAGGTTGAAGCGATTATCTCCGTATAATATGAAGGGGCGCACTGTTATGTGACTTATGTCCGCCCTCGGCCGATAGAATACAGGACACACGTTACCACCCAGTCCGGTCTGGCCTACATTCAAGGGGTAGGATTTCGCAAGGTTCATGTCTAATGAACATGGGGGAGCAGACCCATTATTGTCTTGAAAATGCATGTTTGTGTGGTGTGGATGAGAATAGACTTGGTGGGTGCGGAGAGATTACTTTGGTACAAACGTTGTACGTTAGTTGAAGACGTAGGTCGCTCTATTATAAAAATGTTGGTAAGGTACACAAGTAGCTCAGTATATTACGCAAAGCCTTCATCTGGAAAGAAAAGTCCCATCTCTAAATCCAACTCATAGTCTTCTTGCCCTCCACCCAGACTTGTTAATCCGAAGGTGTCGCTTGAAGACGGCAAGGGGACAGTGCTAACCATGGCCTTCAAAATATTGTGACACAGCTCAAGGCTATCCTTCCCACTCTGGGCAATCCTGCGTTGGCGCGATGTTCCCGCTTCAGTGGCTTCGACTAAGGCCATAATCATACACAGGAACATATGCATCTTGATATTGGTCTCACCCTGCCGAATGCGCTCTAACGATGACAAAATCAAATCCTGTAGGGCCTGCTTAAGCAGTTCCCTATGCTGGGAGTTGCGATGTAGCGTCCCGGCCAGGCTCTGGGCCTCGGTCTGGGCTATAAGCTCGAAGCTGATAGCCGTGATCGCGCACCTTACTCCTTCCGAGAACAGACCTCCGCCGATGACCATGAGACGAGAGAAGCCCTCATCCGGCTCTGGCGAGACAATAGCCATAGCGGTATCCAGACTGATGTTGAGGGAGTAGTTGAACAGTGGGTTTGTCCGTGCCTTCCTAGCGAAGGGGCAATGTAGGGGAATTAGGAACCGGCGCACGAGGAAGTCGAGGAGGTTCCGGTGAAAAGGCGACACACCGGATGCCTCGTTCCCGTTCAGGAAATTGTTATAGGCCCGACACGTCTCGGTAATCTCCGAGCTGAGCTTAAGGACATCTAAGTAGCAGAGCTCGGACTGTAAGCCACTCAGGAGCTGGAGGATCCGGAGGCGAGTCGGTAGTGAGTCGAGTAGAATAAGCTGCATCGACGTAGCTGTGTAGGTGCTCCTCGGATTGGGCTGGAGTACCGTAGTCGATTCGTCTATCTCTTCGTCATTGTTGTTAGCAGGCGGGTCAGTGTCAAACTCGTCGAAGGAGATCCTTGGGGGCATCGCTGAGTCGAGAGATGACTGGACCACTAACTCGAGTATAGTGGCCCATAGCCTCCTGCGGAGTTCGGCCTGTAAAACGGACATAGCCGGAAGATGTTTGGGATCACGGTGTAGGCCCATTTGCATAGCTCGGTGAATGAGCGATCCTGTTGACATCCACACCAGGTCGCCACCAATCGAGAAGATCTGTCGCGCGAGGATCGTCAGACAGTATACCTGCAGACCAGTGATTTCCAGGCGGTCCTTTTTCAAGGGCCCGGAAAGCCATGTCTGCGCAGCATGTATCCATTGGTAGACCCTAGTACGAAATCCAACATCTAAGTCTTCCGCGTTGGAAAGACTTGCCCCTATCCCAATGATAAGGAGGATCTTGAGACGTAGGTCAATGGCCACCCTTCCTGGATTGTTCCAGAATCTCTGGTAGTCGGCCCAGAAAGAAGGTATGTGAAGTATCCGGTACGTCGACTCGAATGATCGGACATAGACGGTTACCATCTTATCGGCGACTTCACGAGATGGAGGGACAAGATTGAACTCAAGACATGAGAGACACCCACTAGGCCGTCCTGCCTTAATACGCCTTGCAAGATCTTTGCATTTCTGGAGGAGCTCGCCCATCTGGGTAAGCAGGGCTCTGGTTTCAGGGTCCTGGATGGAATAATCCTGGTCATGGCTGGTGGCGCTATCGTAGCAGGCAATGATGGGTACGAACTTTGCGAGGCAAGTTAGTGGAAGTCCGTGGGACGATACATCAACACAGAACGGTCACTGTACCTCTTGAGCCGTGCCCATCCAGTGGCTCCATCTCAGTATCCTCGTTTTGTTAAGTATTATTTGCGAGTCTTGTAGCCCGCATTGGCGTGCGAGTATGTCCCGACCGGTTTGGGAAAGCCCATGGATGGGGTTAGATGCGGAAGACTCCTCGAGTTTCTGTACCCGCTTGAAGAGGTCTCGAAGATCAGGTTCTGTAGCTCTAACACTCTCGGTTGGCCGGGTGTCGTCGCGGCCAAGGGCATTGGGAATGCCATCCTGTCTTACTGCTGGTGGTATAACAATCCGAGGGCCTGATGGGTGGTTCCCATGCTCTGAGATTGAGTTGTTTGTGCTTGTTTGTTGCACCTCAGCCAAGGCCAAGGGCGACGCCGACAAACTGGATGCCAAGCGCCATGATCCGGCACCCTGTTGAGGCTGTGGCTGGAAGACGGACTTATCGTTGAACGTCTTGTAGCTGCATGGGCTCTTTGTGCTAACACAATGTGCACAGGGATCGTTCCGGTCGCACTTGATCTTGCGGCGCCGGCATTCAAGGCATGAGAGGGCCGGTCTTCGACGTCGGCGGGATTCTCGCTCCATGAAGAGGCTGCTGAAGTCTCTCGGCCGATATGTACCCGGCAGAGGGATTTTTCGGGTGCAGGGCAGACTGCGGAAGGTGATGTATCGTAGTCTCTGCTAGAAATTCAATTGCTGAAGCAGAACTTGCAGGTACCAGGAGACTAATGTCTCGGCCGAGGGCGGCGCTGCGGATATAAGGGGAGAAAATGCCGAAGGGCTGTGCCGGTATTTCTTCCAGGAGCAGCCGTGCCAGACAATATACTTGAAGATGTCCGAGCTCCTCCGTCTACAAATCCTCGGCATCGCCATCCTCGGTCATATGTTCAGAGTTCTCCGAAGCAGCCCTCGGCTTTCAGGCCTTCACATCATGCACCACGCTTATAACCCCAAGTTCAGTCACCGCTTCACTCATGAGCCCAAGACTGATACTGTTGGTTGGTACTAGAGACACTGTCCCAGTCCGGTCAAGTCCAGATTAGCTAAGTGTGCTGGTAACGAGGCGAATAGGTTGTCAAGGAGTCATGATCCTTTTGCCACTCAACACCCAGACTAGAGCTCTCGGCGGATCCCAAAGGCATTGAGAGACCTGCGTCGGCTTGAGTGCAGACCGATAGTCGATAAATACTGAGCAACGCAACGTGGCTCCCGATAATGATTCCCGAGTTGCAGTCGAACTGAGATCACGGTTCAAGCCGACACCGGACACCTGTCTTCCGAACTTTAAGAACCTAAGCGGTGCCAAGGATGGTTGTCAGATGACTTCTTCTACAATACACCGAAGGGTTCGCTGAATTATAAGACACCGGCTCCGAGTGGGTGCAACGAGGCTAGACATATGCCATCAGAACAATGCGGAGAACCACATGGTTTAGGGTAAGGTTAATGCACAGTCTATGTTGTGTATGTGCTCAATTGAGGGTATGCCCCTGATATGTTCATGTGAATCGTAATAATAGTGCTGGACTTACAGCAAGCTCCTCCCTCAAGCTTACTCGGCATCCAACGGAGCCCGTGGCGGGTTGTTGTTCACTTGGATTCCTCCTCGCTTCTTCTCTGCGCTGTCTGGCATTGGAAGCGCCCAACCGCCTTCGCCTTCCGGAGTCGCGAGCCACAATCGAAGCAGATGGCGTCTTGGAGCAGGCGCAGGGTAGTCTGGTGGTCCTTGTTAGCCGGCGAGACAGAAACAAGACAGGAGAGGCACCGATGCGTGTTGGAAGAAACTCACCCTTGTACGCCGTCCGCGCGTGGAGAAGATGAGCGTTGCTCACAAACTGGATGTCTCCAACTTCCAGGATCATGTGCAAGGACAGTCGCTGGCAAGTATCCTCCAACACTTGGAGGGCGTAGAGTTGCTCCTCGCTGAGAGCAGGGATAAGCCCTGCGTCGGAGAACCGGGTCAAGGACCGCACGTAGTAGGGATCCCACTTGCAATACACGCGGCCTTTACCACCGTTCTCGATGTAAAACACTGGCTGGCGAATCCAGCCCTCCTGCCCCTCTGAAACCTCCCCCTTTCGATCGAAATACCATATCGGCTTGGTGAGGGTCTCGGCGACATCAGGATGTTCACGTTGCAGCGTGTTCCAGACATTGTGTACGCTCACAATGTCACTCTCTCCACCCTCGAGAGCGCGGTGGACGCAGAGAAGGCCAACAATGTCTGAGTCGTCGGCGTGGAAGAACTGACGTGCCGTTGTCCTGTAGATACGGGTCTTGTGGATCTGTGTCGGGTCGTCGCCGACGTCCTTGACATGGCCGAGAACGTGGCCGCGACCGTTTTGTGATACAAAGTAGCCAATGTAGGTCCCTAGACCCATGTAGGCGGCCGCGGTCTTCTCCGGGCTCCACTCGCCGGCTGGGAAGCCCTTGAAGAGGATGAAGCCTTTTCCGTCCAGGAGATCAGACCGCAATGCCTGAAGGAGCTTGCTTAACTTTGGGAGACGGAAGTTCTCCTATTATCATGTCAGCCACCTGCTCCAGCTGGCGTGATGAGATGGCGTGAAATACCTTGGAAATGCCAGTCAGGGGGGTACCGCTTGCCAGAAAGCGATCGGTAGTGTCGCCCAGCTCCTCAATCTCATCTGCAGTGAAGCGGTGCACCCATCGTTCCGGGTTGTTGATGTACTCCTCAGCTCTCCAGACTGTCGGGCCGCTTATCTCCTTGGGAAACTCGGAGTAAGGCTTCAGCGCATCGTACAGAGGAGGGTGCTGGCCAGATGTCCGGATCCCGTCAGGAAAGATGTCTCGGAGTGCCGCTTCATTCTTGGAAGCTGTGTGGTGGGGTGAGAGAGAGGATGTCTCCTCGACGAGCGCTCCTGGTGCCATTGTGCGATACTGGCAGAACTGACTGATCTCTTACAGAGATAGCACGAGATAAGGACCTGTGGTGCAAGGTAAAGTGTCACAGGACACACAAGACAGATCAAGTTTGAGATGGAAATGTTAATGCTGCCTCGAATCGCCCAAAATCACGAGGTTGAGCAGACACGCTCCCGTACTTGTACCCTGAGCTCACCATGGGTGACCCAATATATGCGGAGGTGAGCGTGTTTGCGAGATCTGGATGGCAGATTGCGTGCTCGGATGATATCAGACGTACGGATGCCGCCATAACGGTCAATCACCACGTGACGTCCCTTGGCTCTCTGCTTCGTGCTCTTGGAGCTGTCGCGCTACTTGCCTTATTTCGTAGATCAAAGGTAATTACATCCGCTGAGGGCAAACCCCCCTGGTAAGGATGCGATACGCATGTGGCATCGCGGTACCTCCTCGTTAGGGCCTAGTCTCGGCAATCAGTAGGCGGTCTTGTTTTGGCCTAGTCGACAGACACCCAGAGTCGCGCATCGATCGTATAAGACGGAACAGACGCTTGCTTTCTACCATATAATAAAAGTAAACGAGCTTGAACAGTCTAGGTGTCAGGTATGTGGATGATTCATAAAGAAGTCTTGCCGATGAGGTGCGATCAGAAATGATGAGTCAGCCAAATCACCGTCGGCCTCCGTACAGGCTCACCGAAGGTGAAGGTGAGGAAGCTTATTTGGCGGGGTATTTTTTGCTCTGTCCCCACTTTCAGACCTCTACGACCCCCCTAACCTGACGAGACCTGACAGTGGTGTACACAGTAAAGCAACAAAAGCATTCAACGGCATCTTTCATCAACCATCGTGCAAGTTGCAGCGTGGCGCACAACCTACTTGCAGTCGGCGTCATCATCAAAAGCCACCAAAATGCCAAGCCAAGCCGTGCCTACGCCTAGGCCTGCAGCAGGATGGCTTCGCTGGTTGGGCGTCCAGAGCTGTGAGAACAGGCGCAGCGGTCGCCAAGTGGTTTGCAGTTAGTGGGGCAGGCAGGGCAGGTGCGCGAGAAGCGTCGCAGCTTGCGCAGTTGATCAGTGATCGTCTGGTCTCGTCCCAGCTGATGCCCTGGTTTGCCAGTCTGCATCACAGGATGCGGCTTGCTGGCTTCGCCTGATCCTGTGCTTATTTCTGACTTGCTGGCAAGCGAGAAGTTGTTTAATTCGACCGTCGTGGGCTGTGCTGCAGCTTGTTCACGTCACCATCCCCCTCTCGTCACTCTACCATCGTTCAAGACCGCCGTCGAACATAAGACAGACATTCTGGCTTTTGGTCACCGACATTGTCATATGCGAGTTATCCAGGTGCGAGCAAAACTGACCCCAGGCACGCATCACGCACCACGCACGCTTCCCTCGAGTCCTCGGCACGAGACCTGTCGCGTCTAGCACTCCTCTCGTCTCCCTTCTACGATTCCTGCACTGGCTATTTGAGTCGCCGACCACCACTGTCGCCCGCCATGTCGACGTCCAACCGAGCAAAGTCCGCCGGGACAGACATGCAGATGAAGACGCGCAAGGAGAGACGCTTCGCCGAGACCGAGGCAGGCTTGCCCACCATAACGCAGAACACCGCATTCAAGTTGCCTGGCGTCGGCCCCGCCAAGCTCCCCATACCATCCAGGCTGGGCGATGTTCTGTCGTATCTCGGCCCCTACAACCCCAGACCTCAGCAGGTATCCGACAGCGACGCCGTATGGCTCTTCGATAATGTCGCCCATCGCGGTCCCAGAGGCAAATGGGAGGCCGAGTTCGTCGCCGCAGTCCTAGCCCAAGATCCATCCTGCAAGGTGGCAGACGTCGTGTCGCAGGTGGCCGAGATGGCTGGCCTGGCCAAGGACGCTGAGGAAACGGCTACCATTGCACGAAGGATTACGCCGTTTCTCATGGACATCCAACCCGGCAGGCTTGTCAATGCTTCCTTCGGCCCCGATACCAAGCTCAAGCTTGGTCCTGGTGGGAGGAATGGCATCAGCAGCGATGTCAAACAACTGCCGAGCGGCAATGCCGGTGACGTGGTGACCACCACTGCCCAAGTGCCGTCCGGCACCAGTGGGGTTTTGGAGATGAAGACGCTATACACAGATCCTGAGGGCTGGGCCGTTATATCTGGTAAGCACTTGGTTGTGTATCACTTCGGGGGCCGGCTTTGAGCTGGTAATTTTACACGCACTAACCGCACTGCTCTCCCTCACAGACGTAGACGACACCATCAAGGTCACAATGACTAGCGACCCGATCGGCATCTTGCGCTCCACATTCATCTCGACACCGACGCCCATCGCGGGAATGCCAGAGCTGTACGCTCACGTTCACAAGCTACTCGGTCCACAGTCACCATTTTTCTACCTGTCGGCGTCCCCGTACAACCTCTACCCGTTCCTGCACAACTTCCGCAGCCAGTACTATCCCTTTGGCGAGTTGATTCTCCGTGATGCGAGCTGGTTGACGATTCCCGGCCTGCTCTCGAACCTCACGCTCGGTACCGAGGACTATAAGGTGGACAGGATGCAGAAGATCCACAGTTGGCTTCCCAAGAAGAGGGTCATCTGCATTGGAGACTCGACCCAAAGCGACCCAGAGGCATACGGCGATGTTTGGAGGGCCTTTCCTGGCTGGGTGCAGGTCATCCTGATCCGCAAGGTCACCGACATCGCCTCGGTCGGCATTGAGGCCAAGAACGCGCCCGAGAGGTTCGAGAAGGCATTTGAGGGTGTCCCTAGCAACATCTGGCACGTCTTTGAGGATCCGGCCGAGTGCTACAGGATCATCGAAGATGCTGTGGCATGAGTACATGTCTGCCTTTCCATTTATTTCGGATATTATTTTCCAATCGTCGTCTTTTGGGAAGCTAGGCGCTTTGGGATATACCTGGGATATTTCTTGACCTTATGAATCATGTCAGTACCCTGTGCATACCTTCCGCTCTCCGACGATATCAAGGAACTATGATGTACCTGTATATCTTTACATATCGATCATTTACCTGCTTGATCCCACTGTTCTGTCCGCGAGATTCTTTCTTGCCTGGCCACTTTGTCTGCCATTATCACGGCTTGAGGTACACCGTGGCGTCGCACAGCAGAAGCGGCGGACCGCTATCGGATTCCCAGCCTATCATGTACACAAGGTATATAAGGTACATGGTGTACAACAGGTATTGCACCGTTAGGTTGTCATGGGAAGCTGTCCCCACCTCTCGTCCCACGCTTGAACAAGTCTCATACCACTATGGCTTGTTACCCCTCCTTCTCCGCGTCTTCCCGTCTTCCCTTCCGCCCACCTCACATGAGTCTCTTGATCTTCCCCAAGTCTCACCTTGCTACAGCGACAGTCGCTTACCGCAACCTCTTTCGCCCTCAATTGTCCTCGGTTCGCCGTCTCGGTTGTTATCATCGACAAAGTCGCTGCCTATCCCACACAATGGCGTCGGACGGAGCCGCCGCCAAGCGGCAGAAGTCGTCCAAGGACGTGCCTTATCAACTCATCTACTGGCCCGGCATCCCGGGCCGTGGTGAGCATATCCGCCTTGCTCTAGAAGAGGCCGGAGCCGAGTACACAGACACGGCCCACATCAAGGATGGTGTCAATCAGGTTCTCGCTTATATCAACGGCGAGCTCCCCGACGATAGCGACAACATACCTACTTGCGCGCCACCAATTCTCAAACACGGCGACCTCGTCATCCACCAGACGCCCAATATCCTGCTTTACCTAGGGCCGCGATTGGGTCTCGTGCCCTCCAGCGACGACAGCGACGATCACATCTACCGGGTCAACGCGCTGGCGCTCACTGCGCTCGACGGCCTCAGCAACGAGCCGCACGACTGCCACCACCCTATCGCGACCGGATTGTACTACGAGGACCAGATACCCGAGAGCAAGCGCAAGTCAGAGGACTACGTCAAGACGCGGCTGCCCAAGTTCCTCGGCTACTTTGAGCGAGTACTGAGTTCGAAGGCTAGCGGTGATGGTCCCTGGCTGTACGCCGGCCAACTCACATATGCCGATTTGGTGTTGTTCCAGGTAAGGCACCTTCCTTGTTTGTTCGGCCCCCACGGCAGCGTGCTCGTGGACTAACATCTGGCTATGACAGTGTCTCGACGGCCTCAAGTTCATGTTTCGGAAGGCTATGGCAAAGTACGAGAAGTCCGGAGACTACTCCCGTGTGTTCAAGCTGTACAAGGCAGTGAAAGAGCGGCCGAGGATCACAGAGTACCTTGCCAGTGACCGGAGGCAGAAATATTCCATGGGCATCTACAGGTACTACGAGGAGCTGGACATCGAGCCGTGAGCACTGAGTCGGGTATCTTGGCGGTACATGTGTAAGTGTACATAAGGTAGCCGATGAGAAAGGAATGGAAACACGGCTCGCATCAAGAACTCGCATCAGAAGGCCTCAAGAGTCAAAACATGGAAAGCCACCTCGGCATTTGCTCGGATTGCTTGCGGTGTTAACCAAAGGGCAGCTGCCGAGTGCCGAAGCTCTTTATCGGAGATTGAGGCGCTAAGATAAGGTCCGCATGCAAGGGCAGGCATCCACCCCTGAGTCCTGACGCCATCAACCCCTCCCTAAAACGTGGAGAACACTGGGGACATGGGTCGATGACGTACCTATATGGAAGGTACCGACCTTAAGGTACACTGCGATCACGCCAGCATCACTTGCTCGCTGAGTAAGGTAACTCTTGACGGCAAGGGGGAATCTCTTCGACGACGCCATCGTGACTTGCAATAGGCTACTGCCGAAAAGAATAAAAAGAGAGCTTGAGGCTCTCGCCATTTGTTCACACACATGTTCTCCTGCAAACTGCCTCGAGTCTCTCCTGCTCGTCTTCCTCGAACCACGCCCAACAGCTCTTCAATAACCAGCCGTTGTCGACCGCTTCAACCCGCATTTAGCAACTCGCTTCCTGCGCGGAAGTACACGACAACCAAGAAGATGGCGCCTTTTCCCACCCCCAGCAGCGACCCTCCCAAGCACGAGATGCAGTACTTCCCCGACATGACCACGGCTCTACCGTCTACATCGGCAGAGTTTCGTCGAGTGCTGTGGACTGGGCTCTACTCCCAGCTCGTACTCATGACCGTTCCGGTGGGCGGCGATATTGGCGAAGAGGTCAGTTGCTACCCTCCACCGGTCCGACGGACGCTATGGGCAACGTGTAGACGTTCGAACCCTGACACGAAGCACAGATACACACGGTGGACCAGATCCTCACCTTTACGTCCGGCACGGGTCTCGCGCAAGTCGGAGGCAAGGAACAGAAGGTCAAAGCAGGCGACATGGTTATCGTTCCTGCAGGCACCAAGCATCAGTTCTTGAACACGGGGCCGACTCCCCTAATCCTCTACACCGTCTACTCGCCCGCCGAACATAAGCCCACCACGGTACACAAGACAAAGGAGCAAGGAGACAAGGAAGAGGAGGAAGGTATCGACGAACCTCCAGCATGGGCTCACAGGAGCAAGAAGGAGAACGAAGCGGCTGGCCTGGTGCCATCCGAGGAGTCATGAGCGTTTCTTCCAATCTGTTCAGTATGTACTAAGTACCTAATATCTAGCTCTTTCTTTCTGGAAGCTGCCGCGTCCTGCAACATTTTCACCCGCTCAATGCCACTCAAGAAGCCGGCTCAGTTCATCAACCGAGTCATAGACGTCGCTGCCACCATTGGCTTCTAGTTCCGCCAATGCCAGTCTAGCGTATTTCTTGGCGCTCTTCAAATCCGTCGCCGCCAGATACAGCCGGGCCAGGACCTCGTAGTGCTCCCCAAGGTGAGGAGCCATGTTCTCTTTGGCAATCAACCCTACGAGCTCCTCGTTTAACTTGATGGCACCATGGAAATCCCTTCGCTGGACATAGCCGAGCACTTCCTGGCGCACTGCCCGGATCCTCTCCCTGCGTCTGTCCGAGGTCTCAGTATCTGCGGCTGCTGCTGAGCAAAGCTCGCAAGTGCACTGAAACCCCCAACGGTTCCGGAGACCTCGTTGGCGTTCTTCGAAGGGCAGGCCGATCTCTAGGTCTACATGCAGCGGAGCATGGCACGAGGTTAACATGGTGTATATCAAGCCTCGAATGGACATACACGGCTTGATCCGGGACAACATACAGCTAATCGTGATCTCCTCTCCCGGCTCAATATCGCGGAATGCTATAACTCGGTTGACGAGCGTGGACTCTGCGAATCGGGTAAAAGCGCTGGATGTTGCACAACACTGATCAGCCTCATTCAGGCCATCATTGACAACGACGTGGACTCACTTGGGATTACAAGCGTGATTTATCCTCTTTAAAAACTCGGTCAGTATGCTCCTGTAAGTACCGCGCTTCAGTCCTCCGCTGAGGAAACACGACCCTATGACAAAACATCCCACTCACCGATATTTTAGGAAACAAGGCCATGCGAGACCGCTCGCCAACCGTAATGCCGAACGTGTTCGTCCTCATGACGTCCTCTTGCACCGGTGCTCCCGTGATACTGCTGCGGGCCAGCGACAGCACTTCCTCGGACTGTGCCAGCTGTCCAATAGCGCGCTGCAGGAGCAGCTGCCCTTGGTCCCTTCTCACCTTGCCCGGAAACTCGACATCCGCCAGCACGCTCGGGTAGTCCTCCATGAAGACCTGGCCTCGTTCGATTCGTCGAGTGGCGAACAGTCCCTTGCCCTTGCCCGGTATGTCCCGGACAGTGTACGGGATCTCACTCTGACTAGCTCCGGTGTGACCACTGGTGAGCTTGGCAAGCAGGTCGGGCGAGCTCGCGGCTATCTCCGAGGTGGTGATGATACTGACGCCGTGGTTCCCTCGAAACAGGGAGTTGGTGAACACGCAGTACTGGGTGTCTGCGCAGTACGGTCGATGGGTCCACGGCGCCCAGCTCGAAGGGTCTAGACCAACTGTGTCGTCCATTGCTAATGAGCACGCCCGATAATCCTGGAGTTTCAAAGCCTCGTTGGAGGGCCATCCGCACTGTTCGCCTTGCGGCATACCTGGTGCGGCTTTTGCGGACGGCTCAGAGGAATCTGCGAGAGCCTGTGTTGCTAGATACAGCAGCGAGCAGACTAAAGAAGCAGAAGATGCCATGATTGCGAGCCTATAACTTTCCGTTGGACCTGATGGTTTTGTTGCATGAAGTGGTTACGCTTCGCACGCGTGCCCGAGACAGCAGTGTACAGCAGACAGGTTGAGACATCGCAACTTGACTCTGGCCACAGAGACGTGTTGTTCCTTTTGGAGGCCACGTCGTGGCAAAGACTATACTGAGCCGGTCCATGGAAGCCTTCAAGCGGGTATCCTTGCCGTTTCAAGACGCATGCGCCCAGGCGGCTTGATAATTCACCACTTGGTAGGCCCACAACCAAGGATTCAAGACAACATTAACCGGCTTGACTTTCGGGCTTTGATCAAGGTGTGAACTGTCCCGTGTCAGATCAGAATACCAATGGTCATGGGGTGCACCTCGTCATTTTGCATAGCTCGTTTTGTTCTGCCAACACTTTGGAAGCTCTCCGGTTGCAGAGTGGCAGAGCCGGCAGCAGAGGTCAGAGACCAGCTGGGCCGTGCCGTGCCAAGAACCGGTCGACAGCAGCTCATATGCTTACGCCTTGCGGAACTACGGTGCAACATGTTCGACAGCGAGGGACAGCCGGAGCCAACACCTCGGAAGGCGGCATCCGATGATCCATCGATCGCCGCGGGACGTTTTATGTGTGACACGGCTCGGAATCTCCCCATTAGCAGCATCATGAGCCGTGTCTGCTAGCCTCTTGGTCACTCATGCTGCACATCCAGCAGAGTTGGTGATAGCCGTGTTAGACACCGTCAGCACTTTGGAAGAATTGCGCAACGGCGACCAACCACTTGTTTACAATGACCACAGCATTGGCACTTGGCCTTTTTTATCCATGTCTTAGATGCTGCACGGAAGCGAAATGCACGATTTGCGGGCTTGAAATTCGGAGGGACCATGCCGTAAATGCTTCGGTCCGGTGCTCCTCACCTGTGCAAGTTGTTACATTGTGCTATTGCTGACAGGATGTCTTTGCCACTGTAGATCAACTCACTTATCCTTCGCTTGCCTTTGGAGCTTTTCCCAATATTCACCAACAAGGTTCTGCACGCTCTCGTCTTGAACCAACCCAAGCTTCAAAGCAATCGAGCAGTCTACGTCCAGAGCCCAGCTTCGCAAGATCCTTTCGGTGTCAGGATCGGGCTCCTCTCTCAGCAAAGCCAGCGCCTCCTTGCCCCCGAAACTTTCAAGCGCATCCATCATCTCCTGTATCGTGGCCGATATGCCGGGGACATTCATACCCCTAATGTGGGCCGGGAGCGAGTCACTTGGAAGGTGCATTACCTTGACCAAATTCTCCATCAAGGTCGAGGGACTGCACAAGACAGCTCGATAGCTCCTATCCTTCAGGGGAATAACGCACTCCTGCCCGTTCAGGGGCTCCCGGATGATCCCAGACAAGAACGAGCTGGCAGCCTGGGTTGGTTTCCCTGCCCTGACAGAGATGGACGGAAAGCGCAGGGAGAAGGCATCGAGGAGGCCGCGACGGTGGAGGTCGTTGATCAGCAATTCGCTCATGAGCTTGTGGGTCCCGTAGACCGACGCCGGCGTGGGCGTGGTCGAGTCCGTCACAACTGGCGGCAGCGGGGGTCCGTACACGGCCTGGCTGGAGGCGTAGATGACGCGCACGCCGGGGTTGGTAGTCGCGAGCGCCATCAGCAACGCCCGCGTACTGTCGAGATTCACGGCAAAGCTAAGGTCCGGGTCGGCCTCGGAGCCAGACGACATGATACCGTGGAAGACGAAGACGGCGGCCAGGGGTTGACTGGCCGCGATAAGGCCGCCCAGAGACTCTGGGTCACGGAGATCGGCCCGGATGCTGTCGGCCTGGTCCGGAGTTCCACCATGTCTTGGAACGGGCGGCGCCACTATATCGGTGAGGATGACTCGGTACTGGGCCGAAGCGTCGTTCAGGAGACGGGCGGCGAGTTGCTGGCCGATGAAGCCTGCGGCCCCTGTGATGAGGACGTTCTTCATGTTTTCCTCAGACATTGTTCCGACTTCCGAGCTGTTCGCTGTACACGATTGTCTGCTTCAAAAATCCACTGGTATGTATCTACGTACGCCTCCTGGTGTCGTAGACACTGGGCGTCAACGAATACCTAACTCATACCGTTGCCTCCTCATTCCGAGCGGGGTTCTGGCGTAGCGTCCGGATCTTCGGCAGGTACCCGGAGCTTGTCTGTTCCACCAAGCATATTTGAGTTCAGCTAAAGACGGGAGCTCCCACGCCTTCTTGGCTCTTCTTCACAAAGACCCTTCTTGCATCGACAGAGACACAGCAGACATGTTCTCAATTCCCAGGACGGGCTTCCTGGACGCAAGTTGGGCGAGGAGTCTGTTTAGGGCTGAGTGGATTGCATGACAGGTACATCTCCTACTGGGCCAGAAGTGCTTCGGGTCGATATTCTCCGATGGCGTGGGAATACGCAGTATGAAGATAACTGGACAAGACGAGCTGACGAATTTCAATATTTCCCGGAATGTTGTCACGATGCGCCCCATCAAGAGTGAGTCGATGTTTTAGAGACACAAGAAATGAGAATTCCAAGCAATTCCTTCGAGGTTTCAGTTCGACTCCACAGCATCCGGAAAGGCAGGGATCGAAGCGCCTCATTTCCCATTAGCTCGGTCATTGCCAGGGGAAGGCCGTTCCCCTGTCAGCAAAAATCATCCGCAGTACGACTTAATCTCACGGCTATCTTCATCAAGTTTAGCCTGCATCTTCATACGAAGGACACGAACAACATGGCCCGAGGGTGTGCTGAACCGCTGGACTGTGCCTCTGCACTGCTGACCCGGTTCACTGTCAATGCTACCAGGACACGGTGATCACCGTTACATTGGATCAATTCAGTTGACAGAGTGGAGGCCGGAAGGGTCTGAACGGTCAGCCTGGAATCTGGGGACAGGTAGGGGGGAAAGGGAGCTGCATGTGAGATATGTGATCCCACTCATACGCGATGACGAGACATGGACGGGGCGCGTCTTGGTGTTGTTGCTGTGCCAGGCAATGAAAAATGCTGAGATCCCCATCTGCGCTGGCCTCGGGCCAGCATACGTAGGTGCTCGCTGCGAACTCAAGGTGGAAAAGGAGTTCTGTTTCTTTCCTTTCAGTCTCTCCCTCAGTCTCTGAAGCATCGCTGCTACTCTGCGTACCAGCATCACGATGCACAATCCCTCATTTCTGTCCGCTTCTACTCTCCTTGCGATATTAGTCTCGTCCAGTTGCGCCAATGTTGTGACCATCACCATCAGCAGCACCATCACAACTTGCTATTCCACTCCGCCTCCGCCTCCACCATGTTCAACAGTCGTCGGAGTCGATTCAAGCGCATGGTCGAGCCTGTTGAGCAGCGGCGGTAGTATCATTGGCGGCGGCGGCGGCGGCGGGAGTGCTGGCGGTAGCATTGGTAGCAGTGGTGGAAGTGGTGGAAGTGGTGGCAGCGTTGTCGGACCGACATATGTCACCACTGACACCTTGTCCGGCTCTTCCTCCCCTTCGTTAATATCACCGACTTACACCTCGGGCTGGAACACCACGACGTACTCCAACTCGACCATTGCTCCAACTGTCTCCTCCCAGTCGTCAACTGCCACCTCCCAGTCATCAACAATCACCTCCCAGTCGTCCACCATCAGCTCCTCAAGTACAAGCGCGAGTGCTCCGGCCTGTACCGACTACTGGCTCGAGAACATCCAGCACCAGGGCCTAGCCCCTTACGCCGCTGCCGGCTACAAGGTCTTCCGCAATGTTCAAGACTATGGCGCCAAGGGTGATGTTAGTCAACTAACCTGTCTCGCTTTTTGTAAGTACGCTTGCTAACGAATCCTCAAGGGTGTCACCGATGACACGGCTGCTATCAACCTCGCCATCAGCGACGGGGGACGGTGCGCGCCAGGCACTTGCGGTTCGACGACTACCACGCCGGCTATCGTGTACTTCCCTCCGGGCACGTATCTAGTATCGTCGCCCATCATCGACTACTACTACACACAGCTCATCGGCAACCCGGGCTGCTTGCCTGTTATCAAGGCAAGCGCTGGCTTCAGTGCTCGCTGGGTTATTGACGGTGATGTGGTAAGACAATGACCCCGACACCGTTATCCAAGTATCTGTATTGACATCCAGACAGTACCAACCCAGCGGCTCTCTTGGCTGGGGCTCGACCAACGTGTTCTGGCGCCAGATTCGGAACTTCGTCATTGACATGACAGTCGCTCCGCCCACCTTGCTCGTGGCCGGTATCCATTGGCCGACTGGACAGGCTTCATCGCTGCAGAACATTGTCTTCCAAATGTCCACCGCTACCGGCAACCTGCACCAAGGTCTTTTCATCGAGGAGGGTTCCGGCGGCTTCGTCACAGATCTGGTCTTTTACGGAGGAGCCCAGGGTCTCAACGTTGGTAACCAGCAGTTCACCATGCGTAACCTGACCTTCTTCAACTCGGCCACAGCAATTATGCAACTTTGGGACTGGGGCTGGACTTACAAGGGTGTCAGCATCAACAACTGCGGCGTTGGTATCGATATGACCGGCGTAAACGTCGATCAGCTCAGTGTCGGTGGTGTGGTCTTGATCGACAGCGATATCAACGACACTCCCGTTGGCCTCCGCTTCGGCAACACGGCTGCGACCGGCCCGCCTGCTTCCAACAACATCATCCTCGAGAATGTACGCATCAACAACGTCGGCGTCGCCATTCAGGGCGCAGGCCAAACCACTGTCCTTGCTGGATCCGCGGGTGCAACCACCATCTCCGCCTGGGGACGTGGAAATTCTTACACGCCGACAGGTCCAACACCCATCCAGGGATTCATCAATGCCAATGTTCGCCCTGGCGGTCTCGTTTCCGGTGCAGACTTCTACGAGCGCTCGAAGCCGCAGTACGAGAATATGCCATTGACGCAGTTCGTTAGCATTAGAGACGCGGGAGCTGTTGGTGATGGCGTTACCGACGACACGGCTGCCATTAACGCAGCTCTGGCCTCTGCAGCGACCGCTGGCAAGATTGTATTCTTCGACTTTGGTGTTTATGTTGTGACTGGAACCATTTTTGTGCCCGCCGGGTCCAAGATTGTCGGAGAGTCGTACCCGGTCATCCTCTCGTCAGGTGCCTACTTTGCAAACATGGCCGCCCCGATGCCAGTCGTCCAGGTCGGCCTGGCCGGCCAGTCAGGGCAGGTCGAGTGGTCCGACATGATCGTCAGCAGCCGCGGCGCGCAAGGCGGTGCCATCCTCATCGAATGGAACCTGGCCTCCTCCACCCCCTCGGGCATGTGGGATGTGCACACTCGTGTCGGTGGCTTCGCCGGCTCCAACCTCCAGGTCGGCCAGTGCCCCAAGACTCCGACCGTGGAGGTCACCTCCGCCAATCTGGCCGCCAACTGTATCGCGGCCTTTATGAGTATGCACATCACAGCCTCCGCCTCTGGTCTGTACATGGAAAACATCTGGCTGTGGGTCGCCGAGTAAGTCACCGTTGATTCCGCATTTGTCCATATCGGCCATAACTAACGCATCTTTTCTCTAGTCACGACGTCGAGGACCCTGCCCTGACTCAGATCACCATCTATGCCGGCCGTGGTCTGCTCGTCGAGAGCACTGCGGGCGACATCTGGCTGTACGGCACCGCCGTCGAGCACCACGTCCTCTATGAGTACCAGTTCTACGGCACTCATAATATCGCCATGGGTCAAATCCAAACCGAAACTGCTTATTATCAGCCCAACCCAGATGCCCTCATTCCCTTCCCCGCCGACGCCACCTTCCACGATCCGGTCATGGCTGCTGGCGCGAGCGGATGGGGCCTGCGCATAGTCGACAGCACCGACCTCTTTATCTATGGCGTCGGGCTGTACAGCTTCTTCAGCAACAACAACGTCACCTGCTCCAACCAGGGCAACGGCGAGGCCTGCCAGGCGCGCATCTTCAGCGTCGAGACCAGCACCGTGTCGGTGTATAACCTCAACACGGTGGGCACGACAAACATGATCACCGTCGACGGGGTTGACGTCGCCGTGTACTCGGATAATCTGGATGGCTTTGTTGATTCCATTGCGCTTTTCCGGTCTTAGGGGTATTTGCTGTGTTTTTTTTGTAGAATGCATATGTTTAATGATGGAACGTGATGGCCGGCATATAGGGACCTTCCGAGGTCAATGTCGGGTGCGACGTCTTGAGTCTTCTTCTCCCGTAGTTGTATACCTAGGTAGCCTAGCTTCTTTTCAACAGCCTTCAGCTGAGCCCATAATTTGCAGTCGCTGTTAAAGGATAGATCACCTCTTCATCTTTTTCATGATCAGTGTTTTCTTCTGTCTTCAAGCCGTCGTTCGTAGACCATCGAGGACGGTGACCCTGGAGCTCGATGGTCACCCCGGCCGGAGGAGAGTGGGGCTTCAGGTCTTGTCAATCGCGACACCAGTCATTCTGCCAGCTGTCTTCGTATAGCTCTTCCGTACACATAAAACACATGTTCGTGAGCGTCGTCGCACCGTCGCCATCATGAGGCATCTAGTCTGGGTGGCCTTGTTGCTTCAGGCGGGGCATGATGTTATCGCACAGCAGTCGCCCGGGTTGCCAATGGTCATAAACACATGGGGCGGCCCGTTTACAGTAGCGACTGACGCCGCCTACGAAGCTTTGGTCTCGGACTCACGCACATCGGCCTTGGACGCCGTCGAGATCGGCTGCAAGGCGTGCGAGCGCCACCAATGCGACGGCACCGTCGGCTATGGAGGTTCGCCTGACGAGAACTGCGAGACGACGCTTGACGCCATGATAATGGACGGGGGAACAATGAACTCTGGTGCAGTGGCCGGACTCCGCCGCGTCCGCGATGCAATCTCGGTGGCCCGACACGTGCTGGACTACACAGCACACTCACTCCTGGCCGGCGACCTAGCGACCCAGTTCGCAGTCGAGAACGGCTTCGCGGAGGGAGACCTGACAACTCCAGAGTCGGCACTGCTCTGCTCCCAGTGGAAGACACGAGCGAGCTGCCAGCCAAACTACAGGATCAATGTCGAGCCAAACCCGTCGATCCACTGCGGTCCGTACACTCCGCTCTCGCCGCCGCAGTCGGATTCCGGCACCACGGCACGGCGCGATACCAACTACCCGCTGGTGGCACCCGCTGTTCCTCGTCCGAGGTCACACGATACCATCTCCATGGTAGCCATCCATGGCTCGGGGTCCATGGCAGCAGGCACGTCGACCAACGGCGCGTCGCACAAGGTGCCTGGACGAGTCGGCGACGGGCCAATCGTCGGCAGCGGATCTTATGTGGACAGCGACATAGGGGGCTGCGGTGCTACAGGAGACGGAGACACGATGATGCGCTTCCTGCCGTGCTACCAGGCCGTGGAGAACCTCCGTCGAGGCATGACCCCGCGCCAGGCTGCCGAAGATGTCGTTGACCGGATGCTTCGCAAGTATCCCGCCGTGTCGAGCGGCATCGTGGTGGTTGATGCCAGAGGCAACCACGGTGGTGCTGGCTCCGGGTGGACTTTCACGTACGCGCTCAGGGGAGGAGGGATGAACGCAACGCAGGTCTTTCAAGTGCCACCTCGTAGCCTCTCGGGTCAGTCAGCTATCTGAACGCCCCTTGGACGACATCTGTTGGTGGCACGAGGTCGCACAAGAGCACCACTGCAACAGGGCTGTGATGAGACCCGAGACTTCTAGACACGCCAACATGTTTTAGAGGGGGGCCAAGGATGGCAAGGCAGGTTTGTTTGTATATATGCTGTGACTCTAAGAAAGATACTCTGAATCCCCTGGAAAGAATCTGTGATATTGCCAAGCCTCAGCAACGGTCGAGGCCATGTAAATGCTTGCGCTGAGTCAGTGACTGACTTGACTCGCACTGATGGTCCCTCCAAGGGTCTGGAATCATGCGGAGCTTCTCCCCTCAGCCCCTTTGAGAGGGATCGAGTTTGGCATCTTAATGGACTTCCCCGAGGACAGACAAAGGCCTGCGGTGTGGGTGACACCGATACCTAACTTCGAGAGTCTGGACGGTGTGGACTGACTGGGCATTTGACTTGAGTTTGGAGTGGGACATTCCCGATGCCGCGGTACCGCAAAGTCACCATGTTGCAGTCTATTCGTACACTACTGCAGATGTGCACCCTTCTTCTGATGATCAATCAAAATGTAGAAAAGTTGGATTCAGTCACCAGTTTCCAGACCAGGCACCGCATTCGTCAGTGGCTTGACTCGAGTTCAGATGCCTTTCAACCCCAAGGAGTGATGAGGTCACGTTTACATACGCCCAGCAGCGGCATTGTTGGAGAAATTTGGAGTCGAAAGAGACTTCCGTACGGTCGTAGGTCCTTAAGACACATGCTCACGTGGAGGGCCGTTTGCCCGCTAGCGCTTAGGTGTTTTTTTGCCCGTGAAGCCAAAAACTGGCGTGTTGATCACGAGGACACAATGCTCAGATGCCCGCAAAACAACGAGGCCTTGATTTTCACATAGCTCTCGCGTGATGGTTGAGGTCTACGTTCAGCTCTTGAGTTGCTGCACGTGGCTTTACTCGTTACTATGGCGTGAGGCGTCGCGGTTGTTGTCGGTCCAAGGGTTTTCCTGAAGTTTCACGTGCCTCACATGTTGGTATTCCTGCCGGAGACGGTTTATTTTGGCTCGCGGCGCGGCGGCAGGCGCTACCAAGTCGGGCAATAGGGTACGTACCGGCCTTAATGTGGAGCCCGTTACCGTGCCTGCCTTACACGCTAGGGCAGGCTAGGGCCTAGCGCCGCATGCTTTCGGTCCTACCCCAGCATGGGGACTCCAGTTACTCCACACTCAAACCGATTAGAGAATCAAAAATCTTTTTTCTCGTCGCTTTCTCTGAACTCGTCGCGGTCAGTTGACGATAGTAGTGGTCTATCCAGTCTTAGCTGTACAAACGATCATAAGGCCGGCCGAGCTTTTCGCTGAGTCGCGCCGGCCTCGGCAGAATCAGCTCGGGAAGCGCCGAAAAGACGGAACCCCCTAGGCAAAGTTGGGAACAAGTCATTCGGCTTCATCGATGACGAAGTTCTTGGCCTTGGCCTGCTTGGCTGTCAAGCAGAAGCTTCATTCATGTGTCAAGTGTCAATCGTCAATCGTCAATTGTCGGGGACTCGAAGCCTCAGCCAAATAGGTACATGACTCGACCTGACTGAGCCAATGGTGGTTCGGCCTCCATTGTATGTAACAGTATTGGCCGAGAGCAATGCTACCTGCTACCCGCTTCCCGCTCAGGTTGGCAGGTTGGGTTGGAACTTGGGACCAACAAGTCAGTGCTCGTCAGCTGTCCACTGGTTGCGACTTCAATACTACCACCATTCAATGAGATGCAAGCATGCATGGGGCAGCAACACGCAACTTCTCGCTCTCGTCCTTCTCGGCGAATGACCTGGCCCTGATGCTGCTCATCACCAACAAGACCGCAGCGAGAGCCGCCGAGCACATGACCGGGGTCTCCACGTCTCAACTCTCAACTCTCCCCACGGGCAAGTCCAGCAGTCTCGACAGGGCGACCCGAAACTCCACTGCTGCCCCAGCTCCAGAACTCGGGGACTCCAGGTTCGCCGCCGTCAGTCTTTGATTCGGGCCATCAAATCGGGCCGGGGGACGAGTACGAGGCCCCTCAAGATGCATCTATCGTACGGGGGGTGCTGCTAGACGGGTCGCGGACACTAGGCGCTACTATCCTGTAACGATCACGCCGTGACCCGAATTCACCAGGACAGGTCACAGGTGGTGCCGATGCGGCTACTCTGGGCATATACTACGTGCCTCCGAGCGGCAAGGCGGGGGGGGACATGGCCTCAACTGGCGGCCACAGCCGACATTCTGGGCAGCCTGAAGCACTGGCATTGACTGGCATGCGCTGGTAGTGGTAGCATTGCCCTGCATGGATGTGTTGACTCTTACAAATTCCAGCAACGACCAAGACGACCAACGGCATTGATTTTCCTGGTCCCTAACCCATCACGGAGCAACGACTGGGAACGGACATGGCAATCCTCCACAGCGGACAGCATTCGGTCAATTAGCAATACCAATGCACCATCCAAGGGGTCCTCGACGCAATTAGCGTACTGAGCCGGAAGTGGGAGGGTCAGGAAGATGGGCCCCGAGCCAATGGCATCGCCCCATGGATCCGGGGGGCGGCCATGCTGCTCGGCGCTTCTCTGTCTCGCCGGCCCCAGTCAACGAACCGCCCCAGGTCCCCACACATCCACGCGATCGAGACTTGCAAACCCCTGGGCTCGATCTCTGGCATCTCTCCGCGTGTCTGGCCGCCTACAGTTGGTCGGCCGAGCTTAATCAAGCCAATCTGCCAGACCAACTCGGCCCCGCAAAGGCGCCACAACGGCGAGTTTCCCCAGCTTTTTGCAGCACGAGTGACCAGGTGGCTGACTGCAAGTGACTTGTTCTGCACACTGAAGGAATCCGCACCACGGTAATGAGGCAGTGGTACTGTGGTACTCTCTCCGTCTTAGTCCCCTCCTGCACTAGCACCGGTCGGCAACATCTATGACCGGGGTCGCATGTCGAATGTGAATGATGCGTGTAACAGTAACAATCCGCAAACAAACACTCTCCCTCTCAAGCACTCAGGCACTCACGGACTCACTCCAGACCCCCGGTTCCATGTTCCCATGTCGCATGTCCCAGTTGGCCCCCAGACTGGGGTGACTGGATCCCCATGGGCCATTGTGACCCATAGGTCAATTAATAACAGACAGAGCTCAAGCTCCCGCATAGTACACCACATATATAATAAGGGGCCTCGCCGATCCCTCTCGTGCTTCTGACTTGGTTCGCCTGTCTTCCTTCTTCCACTCAACCCGCATTATCTATCCCCCAGTCACAGTCAGTCCCGCTGGGTAAGCGCAAAGCCTGTTGCTGTTCGAGATGGCTTCCGTCGAGAAGGAATCCGTGCCTACGGGCACCCACCACAACACCATCGAGGGTCTGGCCGTCACCAACGATGTCGAGAGAATCGAAGCCCCCGTCACCTGGCAGGCATACCTGATCTGTGCCTTCGCCTCGTTCGGTGGTATCTTCTTCGGTTACGACTCCGGTTATATCAACGGTGTCCTCGGCTCCAAAATCTTCAGGGAGCAGCTCGAGGGTATCGGCGCCAGCGCCATCTCCGAGAGCCACCAGTCGCTCATCGTCTCCATCCTCTCTGCCGGTACTTTCTTCGGTGCTCTCATCGCCGGTGATCTTGCCGACTTCATCGGCCGGAAGTGGACCGTCATTATCGGCTGCTTGATTTACCTGATCGGAGTCGTCATCCAGATGCTTACTGGTATCGGCAAGCCTCTCGGTGCCGTCGTTTCTGGTCGTCTCATTGCTGGTTTCGGTGTCGGTTTCGAGTCCGCCATTGTTATCCTGTACATGTCCGAGATTGTAGGTTCTTCCCTCGTGTCTTGTCTGCGAAGGAGTCTCGCGCTAACACTCCGCTCTAGTGCCCTCGCAAGGTCCGTGGTGCTCTCGTCGCCGGTTACCAATTCTGCATCACCATCGGTATCATGCTCGCCTCTATCGTCGTCTACGCCACAAAGAACAGGACCGACACCGGCGTCTACCGCATCCCCATTGCCATCCAGTTTGCTTGGGGCCTGATTCTCGGAATTGGTCTCATGTTCCTGCCCGACTCGCCCCGTTACTTCGTCAAGCGTGGCAACATCCACGCCGCTGCCGATGCTCTCTCCCGCCTCCGTGGTCAGCCCAAGGAGTCTGAGTACATCCAGGTTGAGCTTGCTGAGATTGTCGCCAACGAGGAGTACGAGCGCCAGCTCATCCCGTCCACCAACTGGTTCGGCAGCTGGGCCAACTGCTTCAAGGGTACCCTGTGGCACGGCAAGTCCAACCTTCGCCGCACCATTCTCGGTACTTCTCTCCAGATGATGCAGCAGTGGACCGGTGTCAACTTCATCTTCTACTACTCCACCCCCTTCCTGCAGTCGACCGGTGCCATTTCCAACACCTTCCTGATCTCGCTCATCTTCACCCTCGTCAACGTCTGCTCTACCCCCCTCTCCTTCTGGACTGTTGAGCGTTTCGGCCGTCGTCCTCTCCTGATCTACGGTGCCCTGGGCATGTTGATCTGCCAGTTCCTCGTCGCCATCATCGGTGTCACAGTCGGCTTCAACAAGACTCACCCCAACCCTGCCGACCCCACGACTACCCTCGCCAACAACATCCCCGCCGTCAACGCCCAGATCTCCTTCATTGCCATCTTCATCTTCTTCTTCGCCTCCACATGGGGACCTGGTGCCTGGATTGTCATCGGCGAGATCTTCCCTCTCCCCATCCGCTCCCGCGGTGTTGGTCTCTCCACCGCTTCCAACTGGCTGTGGAACACCGTAAGTGGAAAATCCCACCCTCACTATTAAATGTTCTCTCGACTAACTTGTTTCAAGATCATTGCTGTCATCACCCCCTACATGGTCGGTGAGAACCGCGGCAACCTCAAGTCGTCCGTCTTCTTCATCTGGGGAGGACTGTGCACGTGCGCCTTCGTCTACGCCTACTTCCTCGTCCCCGAGACCAAGGGTCTTACCCTGGAGCAGGTCGACAAGATGCTGGAGGAGACGACCCCCAGGACCTCGGCCAAGTGGAAGCCAACCACGACCTTTGCCAGCACCATGTCTGCTGGTGGCCTCCTCGAAAAGTCCACTGAAGGCGATGTCGAGCACCGCTCGGCTGTCTAAGTTACAGCGCATTGTTTTCATCAGCAATAGCCGCCAAGGATGCTGTAGAGTATATATGGTTGTGGCTGGATATGTACCTTGTTGCGTTGGGGTCGGTCGCCCTGTGTCAGCGTTGCTAAATTAGACGCGGGCTAGAGTAGAGATGTAGTTGAAGATACCACTGAATGTTTAATATAAGCCCAAGGCTTTACACATGACCAAAGTGCTCGTGCATCTATCGATCTTGATGACCTCGCTTCTCTCGAACACAAAGTGTCGTGACCACGGCCTTGCTTGGCCCGAGTGTTGGCACATCTTCTGAGCCTTTGCCGGCGGTATAATCGCACAACAGGTCGAGATAAGCTTATCATTCGCTGACCACCATGTCTGTTGGCGGCAGAGAGATACCGAGCCAGTTGAAGCTTGCCATTGGACTGGACCAACAAGCACAACGGTGAGGCGCGGTGACAGGCTGACGGCTTCTGCGGCACCAACGGTTCGGTTAGTCAGGGATGCCAACATTCCTGCCCAGCCGATATCTTGGCGGCGACCAACGAGCAGAGTAGGACTGGTTGAAACCGAATATGCCTCCTCTATGCCGGGCCTGTCAGCGCGTAGTCACCTCCATCCTACCCACGGTCTGTGTTGGCCCCCTCTTGGAGGGTCTCGCTGGCAGTAAAGAAATACGTAGTGTTGTTGAGCACCTGTCTGGACACGAGTTTTCATCTATTTCTGCATTCTACGCTAAAACTGCCAGACAACGATGAGATCTGGCACTCCTCGGTCGCGAATCCTTCGACACCCCCACTGCCATCCGTCCCTCTTCTCTTCGACATAGCCGTCAACGGGAGGCAAGTACATGATGAGTGAGCACGGGCAGGTGCCGCAGCCAGTATCTAAAGACGGGGCATCGCGTGCCACCCACGATAAGGCCGTACTCCAGCATGGAGATGTCAACCTACGAGGGGAACTACGGGTGACCCAAGAAACAGATACTTGCCCGGCGCCAATGGTGGGCATCAAGGTCGGTCGTTCCGCGCGATGTGACAAGCCCCGCCTAAGGAAACTTGGTGAGGCGGATCATAGGAACTCGTGGTCATGGAGTCGAAGACACCCGCTCCGACGACTGCCGGCGCTGGGTAGATCTTGACGGCTGATACGGTCCTATCCTATCCTGCCATCAGACAAAGCTATAACTACATATATGCCATGCGGTGTGATCCTTCAGGCATGACGACGCAAGCAGTTCGGTACTGAGGTCTCGCTTGGCGGGAAGACACACAGTGGCCCTAAACCGGATCTTGATTCGAGGTGGAACTGGCGAAATCCTTCCTAGCAAGCAAATATAACCACAGACCGTACTGACCTGGGCATAGGACCAGGTTTCTGGTCAAACAAGCAGAAGCACATATCGACCACCACCGAAAAGCTTGTGAGGCCGCAGCCGTTGTGCCATATTGGCCCCGCAAGTCGACACAAATGACAACGGTTCAAAGAACGAGAAAGTGATACTAGCTACCTTGCAACAAGTCGCCGATATGCAAAAGCCGTTCATAGCTTGAGGCAGAATGGAGTGAAGATATTATCTAGATGACGTTTCCGAGCCAGTCAGGCTTGTCTGCTCAATAGTGGGAGGTTGAGGCGGAGAGAAGAGCGATAGCGAAGCGCAAACGGATGCCCATCTTGAGCTACACTCGTGCAATCACCGGTGCCGCAGGAAGGTTCGAGTCGAATGGTCCAACCTTGATGGAAGCACAGCGTGGAGGTCCTTGCTGACTGCTGGCTGCTTTGAGCGAGGTACTGACCACGAAGCTGGAGTTCTAGGTATGCGAGCGGAATGGAGGCTTCCTCCGGGTTCTCGAGACCCTATGACCACTTCTGCTCAAGCTCCATCAAGGCCCGAACGACACCGGGTGCAGCTTGGTCTTGGATGGTAGACTTCTCCCATCTTGACATCTTCCTCAAGACATATTCCGAAACGGTGCTCCTGTCTCTACCTTCAGGTCTCCCAATTCCGACACTGACCCGGGCCCATAGAGCACCGGGATATTGGCCCATGTCGAGGCTGGCGTGAACACTCTTGACTCCGTTATGCCCACGGTGGCTGCTCTTCCAATGCTTGACTTTGACCACGCCAAGATCCTCCTCGAGATCGTCATGGACAAGGACTAACGGCAGCCCCAAAGGTCCCTCGCCTTGGTCCCGCACCACGTCTTTCCATGCAGTGGCAACCCATGGTCCGGAAACGTTCATCAAGGTCGGACTTTGCAGAAAGATGTATCGCGGACCTGCCGAGGCCAGGGCTGTCCTCTTTCCATACCGCTCAGGTATGAAGGGCGGTTGGTCGGGGGATAATAGTCGCTGTACAGCTTCGAGGGCCAGGTGGCCGGCCGAGTGCAGGGTACCTAAGTACGGGCTGGGATTGCCGAGACTGATGACGAGAAAGCGAGAGATGGGCATCGTAGCCGAGAGAGCGATGCGATGCGACAAGTGTGGACTGGAGGAGTTGACACCGGGTTGGAAAATACAAGAAGCGACCGAGATAGATGACGTTTATAATAGACCTAAACGAGTGACTGTCCACGACGATCCATTCGGCAGGTTTGCCAGAGGATGTTATAATCTCATCGCTGGCGGACAAAGGTCGTCGTTGTCTCTGCCAAAATGTTGCGATTCACGATTCACGATTCACGAGCGAAGTTCCAGCCTTGCATGGCTGAAGATCCACCACCCCCCCACTTAGTGCCTTAATGTGAGTGGCTTGAATTTGGAGTTCCTTGGCCGCTGACGTCTGTTAGCCAAGGCTGCGCCACAATAAACCATCGTCACACCCCTCCAGACACTCCGGATCCGTGATCTCCAACTCAGCAACCAGCAATAAGACCACGAATTGCAGAAACACTTGACGCCTAACCCCGACCTACACTATCACCCGACATAGTCTTTCGAATAACTAGTATCCAGCAGCGTCTACACTCGCGCATCTTTTGCGACGCCAGTGCGCCAACATCGCGGCCCATCCGGCATCCGACAAACACTCCATCGGGACAGACTAAGCAGCAAAGCCCATCATGTCTTGGGCCGGTACGTCGTCACTGTCTTGCCTACTCTGGCCCCAACGCTCTCCTTGCCTGTGGACCAAAGGCTGACGCCATTCATTCTGCAGGGTTCAAGAAAAATGTCAACCGTGCGACGACGCAGGTGATGATGAAGACCGGTCATGTCGAGAAGACGAATGACCGCGACTACGAGGTGGAAGAGAGACGCTTCCGGACAATGGAGGCTGCGTCACTGCGGTTACAGAAAGAAGCCAAAGGGTATCTAGACTCTCTGCGAGGTACGAAGCACTCAATCCCCGAAAATACTTGACCAGGACGGGCGCTAACAGCATGTCCATCCAGCCATGACTGCCTCGCAGATGCGGATTGCCGAGACCATCGATGCTTTCTACGGAGATGCGGGCGCCAAGGACGGTGTCAGCAGGAGCTACAAGCAAGCAGTGGAGGACCTGGACGCCGAGACGATCAAAGCCCTCGACGGTCCATATAGGTATATACTCCCCAACAATGCTCCAGACGCGGGGCCGGCAGCCAAGATTGAAATACGGAAGACTGACCATGCGCAGGACGACGGTGCTGGAGCCTATCTCCAGGTTTTGTGCCTACTTCCCGGACGTTAATGAGTGTATGTTGTCCTTGCTAACCCCGGCAAACCACGTCCAGCAAACGATAAATCATGGCGACCTCGGGTCTGTACTGACGTGTCCGCTTTACTAGGTATCAAGAAGCGTGGCCACAAACTGCTCGACTACGATGCTCTGCGAGCAAAAGTCAAGAAGCTCGCCGAGAAGCCAGACAAGGACGTGACGAAGCTACCACGGGCAGAAAAGGAGACGGAGATGGCGAAAGCTGCCTACGAGCAGCTCAACGAGCAGCTGTGCACGGAGCTACCGCAGCTCCTCGATCTGAGAGTGCCCTACCTCGACCCCTCGTTCGAAGCCCTCGTCAAGATCCAGCTGCGCTTCTGTGCCGAGGCATACAGCCGCATGGCGCAGGTGCAGCAGTACCTCGATCCGGACACACGAGACCAGTATGCTCAAGGTCAGCTTGATGGTAGGGTGGAGCAGGTACTCCAGGAGATTCGGGAGCTGAGTATTAGCGGCACGGTGTGAGACTACTCTTATTGGCAAGATGCGGCAAAGCGAGGTGCTAGATGCTCCGGTGCTTCTGGCGAGCATGATTTAACGGCGTACGCTGGCGTGTGATTTTAGGCTTAGAGCGACTACACGTGTACATGTTGATATCCCGGCGGTCCAGGGGCATGGATGGGCATCTGCCAGCGGTATGCGCAGGCAGGTGTACCGAAGATTTTGGCTACTATTCAAAGCTCCAACAAATACTGTCCCTTGGTGCTTTCGCTTTCCACTGCGTGACGCGTCGCTGTTGAAAATGTATTCGCCCAACCGCGCGGAGACATGGATGTCCCGTCGCCTGGAGAGGAGGTCGCTGAAACGATTTGGGCCCAGGGAACGAGAGTACTGACAGCTGCGCCTCGTTCCATCGGGAGCGATCGGTAGATCAAACAGCGCTGCAGCAGTCGGCGATGATGAACTGGGTCCAATGTCAGGCTTTTCCAAATAGACGGTATGTTCAATCGTTGGGAGCATTGGTCATTAACAGTAGAATGTTTCCATCCAATGACCATTCGAAGACCTGTGCTGTCGAGTCGTCCATGAGCAGTCTGGTTGGCGGACCTCTTCCAAGGCTGAAACCGAACGAAAGACTGGTGCTCAGCAGCTGCTGGATGTTTCGAAGACCGCAGATGTTTGACCTTGGCCGTCGCTACTGTCGGTGATTCGCCGGCGACACGCCTGTCGGAATAGCCCACCTCGCCGGGGCTGAATGCCTCTATATTCCACAAACGCCAGCAACTTTTTCTGGCAGAAGCAAGCAGGTGAAAAGTGCGTAGCGGCCCGTATCCCATCAACTGACTGGCCGAGCAGGTTCAGAGAAGACCCTGGAAAGAAATATTATGCACATCATGCACCATAAATACGCTACATTCAGGCTATAATGCTACAGCACCATTAACCTGTCCGAGGTGTACACAGTACGTGGTAGGATTACGCATGTTAGCGGGGTACCTTAGCAAATGATCCCAGCGTCTTTAACAATGGAATATCTCGGATATCAAAATCACGAAAACGATGAGGCGACGAGACGACGAGACGACGAGACGACGAGACGACGAGAAGACGAGAAGACGAGAGGACGAGAGGACGAGAGGATTAGACGAGGAGAGGATTAAAGGACTAAACAAGTAGAGTACTAGAAGGCTAGATGATGAGAATGATAAGACGATGAGACGCCTACTGTGGTAGTTGCGTGCGAATCTCAAGACAAGACTACCTACGTACGTCTTGTAGACTTCTAGACTTGTAATACGCTACTATGCGTAATCCTACCACAGGTGTAGAGCATGAACAAAACTCTCCACGATAACATCGAGAGAAGGCGTAAGGCGAATTGAGCATGACGTCGTGAGAGATGCGAGAAGACTTGACAACGCTAAAAAACGAGTGGATGGCAGATGAGCTCGCCAGTCGCCAGGAAAATCGGATGTTGCCGTGTCGTATCGTGTTGCAGTCTCGAGGTTAGGAAAGTTTCAAGAAGCGCTTGGCTGGTTGGCGTTGATGCCATCCAGAGTGTGCTCCATGCCCGTCATCCGATACGACATTACCATAAATATAACGGATTTCTCGTCCCTGTCTTGGTGTCGCTCTGAGTTTGATCAGTTCTTCTCCCGGGAATTTCAGGCCGGGTTCCACACCATCCAAGCTCCACGCCATCATCTCGTCCCCTGCTCAGGCACCAGAAAGGAACCAGACCCCGATCGCCTCACAACCATCAGCGAGAACACCACACCCTTTTTGCGATTATCGGCTGTTCTACTTCGTACAATTGAGTGCTTTTCTTACAGCTGCCCAACATTCGATACTATCCAGCACAATCATACCTACAGGACCTACATTGAAGTCCACTACTTCAAGTTCTTGTCGCTCTTGCCACACTCTTACACATCGACATCCCTTCGCTCTTTCCTCCCTGTAGGAAGAGTCAAAAGGTTACCCCGCTGTACTGTAGCACATTTGCATCTTTAGCGGACTCCACTCACCCCACGCTGTTCCCAACGTTCCTGCTGCAGAGAGTCTAGTGTGCTGCAAGCACTGAAAGTCGACAGTCGTACCCCTGCCTGTGCATCAAGCCACCGGACACTGCATCGATAAGGCAGTTGGAGTTGCGCAACTTTCTGGAAAGTCGCCTCCGTGTCGTATCAATCAATCAGTCAATTCAACCGTCTTGACGACTGGACCTGGTTCCATCTCCCGCCCGTGCTGCTGGCATCGGACTGGATTCCGTCGGAAAGGAGTGGCCGGGTAGATCTACCTACCTCAGACTAGACTCTAGAGGGTCAAACACCTTCTCCCTCGAGACAAGACCCAGCCCTGCCACCTACCACTACGCGTGTACTGCCAGCCATTATTTGCCGCCCCCTCTCGCTAATAATAATAATAATAATAATACGTCGTCGTCTCTCTCCAGCCCCCCTTTCCTGTATCTGGGTTCCATTGTCCTTTGCCAAATCACTTTTCCTACGGCTGGTTGGATACCATTATTCCTCTTGTCACTGCGAAGTTGACCTTTTGGCACATCACATCCATCCTGTGAACGACAGTCACTATCCCTGGCCAGCTTCTTCAACACCAAACTCCAGCACCAGGAAGCCCGACAGAACATCATGCATATCACAAAGAAGATCGATCGCGCCTTCCAATGGGCAGGCGAAAAGATGGGAGGCGAGGCCAAGACAACCATGTCTGAAGACTTCAAGATGCTAGAGCTCGAGATGGCCCTCAGATTCGATGGTGCGTGGCCTCGACATTGCCGTTCTACACCGTTGATTCGCGAAGACTGACTGACGTCATTATAGGTGCCGACCGCCTTCAAAAGTCGATGAATGCCTACGTGAAGTGGCTGGGCCGGCGCGGAGAAACGTTCGAGGACAAGGAGAAAGGCCTGCCAGCCAGCTACCTCGGGCGCACCATGATCAGCCACGGCGAGGACTTCGAGCCGGACTCTGAGTACGGGAACTGCCTGGTTGCCATGGGCCGGGCCAACGAGCGGATCGCTGGGATCCAGGAACACTTCGTCGCAGATGCTACTGGCACCTGGCTGGAATCCCTTGAGCGCTCAGTAGCTATGATGAAGGAGTATCAGGTTCGTCAACTCTCAGTAGCCTACTAGCATCTTGAAGTTGCGGATATCACTGACATTACGCCTCTGCCACAGTCTGCACGCAAGAAGCTCGAGAGCCGGCGGCTGGCATACGACGCTAGCATGTCCAGAATGCAGAAGGCCAGGCGAGACGACTTTCGAATCGAAGAAGAGATGCGAACAAACAAGGCCAAATACGAGGAGTCCTCCGAGGACGTGTTTCGGAGGATGCAGGACATCAAGGACGCCGAGACCGACAGTGTCCGTGACTTGACCGGGTTCCTCGATGCCGAGCTCGACTACCACGAGCGCTGTGCCGAGGAGCTGCGCCGGGCGCGAGCTACTTGGACAACTCCCCAACCCGCCTCGAACGCCCCTTCCTTGTCTGGAAGCCTTGAGCGACGACCAACGGGGAGAAGCCGGTCCAACACAGCACGCAGCTTCACAGACAGGCTATCGCTGTCTCGGACACCGAGCAACAACATCTACGAAGCAGACGAGCGTCAGACCGAACCCGAGCCACAGCCGGTCCGCATGCCGATCCGCAGCAGATTGAGCATCAGCAGCGGCTCCGGGTACCAACAGCAGCCAGATATGCCGGCGAGGCCATTCATCGGGCGAGCCAATACCTTCCAGGGTGGGGCCAGCATCGACCGTGAGCGAGGTGGAGGCAGCGGTCGTGCGTCGGGGACAACAACGCCCAACGGCTCGGCATACGGCATCTCCAATGTGGGATCGCTGCGCGGACAGCTTCGGCCAGCAGGTCGCGTCAGTACACGGCAAGACGATATCTTCGCCGACAGGGACGACGACACGGGGTCTGGCAGCGGCAGCCCCAATGACTGGGGTGATCAGCGCAGTGCGAGTCCGGCAACCAGCTTTGGTAGCCTCAGTCGTAGTACCAGCAACCTGGCCATCTCACAAACAGTGTCAAATGGGGCCCGGAAGGCGCCGCCTCCGCCGCCGCCTAGCCGGTCGAAGAAGCCGCCTCCTCCTGTGCCGGCCAAGCGCGAGGTTGGATATTAGGCGTGTTACCTGGTTCGGCCGGCTTCCGACCAAATGAACCTAGAATGTCAGCCCTTTTTTCCAAGCCATCATGGCAATTTTGCTACACATGTTCATCACGATAAGGTACCTTAGCAATAGAAAACTGATGTGCATTTGCGAGGTGACTTGTCCAAGGACATCGATCCATCCTCCGGCAGTGGGAAGCCGACCCAAACCCAACTCTAGGACAAAAAAGGGGCCGGGAAAACCACGCCGAACATCAATAACGTACACAAACACCACTCATCTCCAGTGACCCAAACTCCGATTATCCAAAACAGCATCCAAACTCCAGTCACACTCAATATTCTGTGCAACGTACGGGGTCAGCGCTGCCTCATAGAGTACAGCTCACCCAGGATGTATGGATCAACTGCCTCGTAGAGAGCAGCTCCCCCAGTCCATGCCACACGCGCCAACACTCCCAAGTTTCTCAAGCAAGGCTAGGCTTGCAGCCAGTCACCTTCTCGATATCCTCGAAAACTTTGTCAATCGGGGTAACAAAGGTCAAGTCAGTACAACTGCTGTAATCTTGTAACCCCGATGGCACCGAACCACTCTCTGTTGCTCCAGAATCAACTGGAAGAGACTCGTCCTGCTTGGTGTGCTTTTTCCCCCGCCTCATAGCCTTTTCTACAACACCGCCAGCAGTTAAAATACCAACGACTTCGCCTTCCATATCAAAGACACAGGCGCCTGAGTCGCCGGGCTGGGAGAATGGGAATTGCTTGTTGTCCTTTTCGTGAATGACAATCCATTCCCAGCCAACAGTCTGACCTTGACCTTGACCCACGGTACGAACAACCGCCTTAATCTCGTTCGTCACGCCGAAGGTAAAGCCTGTCGTTCTTCCTCGCTTTGCAACCGTCACGGACTGACGCTGATTGATCTTGTCCGACGACCAAATACCCTTGAGCATCACGCTGCGAGGCTGAGTGTCGGCGACTACTTCAGACACGAATCGATTTTCCGCTTTGACCTTGCCAGGAATGACACTGTTGCTAAACGATGGACCGGCGATGTCCTGGTCAAGACGAATCAAGGCCCAGTCTCTCATGAAGCCTCGATTTGACACCTTGAATGGAGGCATGAAGGCAATCTGCCCCAATGGCCTCGGCTCCAGAGCATCTTCGTCTGCCTGCCTGACAAAGTCCTGAAACTTCTCATAGTAGGCGAGGTCGCGCTCTAAGTCGTCGTAACTGCTCTGTCTTGGCCAGGGAAGGTCGGTACCCTACACGAAATGTTTCGTGCGGGCCCTGTCCCACTCCCTACGTCTCCCCTCGAAGTCCTTCAAGCATTTCTCAAGATGGAACCGGAAATCCTCGACCGCGCCCCTCGCCGGTTGGATCATACGATGACTCCCAGGAGTGGCCGCCTTCTCGCGGTTGTATTCTTGGTCATTAGGGAGCCAGAACCATGGCTCGGACATATCCGCCGGATTCTCGACCGGGCGGTGCGCGACATGCCGGCAAGTCAGACCGTACAGCTCCGAGTCACGACCCGCCAAGCGGAGGAAGGGTCCCATGGTGCCAGCCCGAGGTGCAGATTGTTCTTCCGCGCCTATTTCGAACCCGACGGAGCCGCGGAGCATGTTTACAACCTCTTCATTGAGGCTTGACCGGATGAACTCTTTCATATCGTGGCTTTCCGACCAATATCCGTCCTCAAGGACTGGCTGAAGATCATCGAGAGATACGAACAACTGCCGATGAACCTCCCGTATCTCGACCTCGATATCGGATACGCCAGCCTGATTGAGGAGACGGCGACAGGCCAGAGCAGCCGTAATAGCAGGCTCAAACCCAGCCGCACCGGGAACCACGTCGACCATAAGTACCAGGTCGTCCTGGTGGTCACGTGGCCGTATGTCTAGGGGGATCGGGCGAATTCCAAGGCGGATCGGATAGAACCGATGCCATGGGAGTCCGTCCAAAGCATCCTGGATAGAGCAGACCAGGTCGTCGGACCAGGCGGATAGAATCGGGTGGGGTCCGATTGGTCGGAACACATTGTATCCCCCCCAATAGTCCCAAGTGTCCCGAGGGAGGTGCGGTAGTGTACTGGTACGCGCCAGTAGAGTTCCCGCAACGCCGTGGTAATGGTTGCGCCTTTCGATGTCGGTTGGAGGCACCGGCGCAGGGACAACGGGGATCGAAGGCATCTCGACAAGCTCCTAGCTTGACTGATTGCTTGTTCGCGACTTCTTCAACTGCTGCCGGTCAGCGTTGCCAAGACTATGATCTTCTTGCAGAGCAGTATCGTACTGTTTGTATGAAGAAGAAGCCTTGCGTCACAGCGGAACGAGGACGACATGTTGGGCTCTATTTATCTGTTCACAGACACGAATTTAGCTTCTGCTTTCAAACCCCAAAAGAGTAACAAGACTGAAGGTTATTGCTTCGAAGTTTCAAGCTGATCTTTGATGGTTACGTATTCACAAGATGGGACTGCAGAGTTCCAGGGTTCCCCATATGAGTGGCGCCGGCTGCACCTTCCTTGCATGACTATTTCTGTCACCGTATGTCACTACCTTACCTTAGCTCCTTTTTTGCACCCAGGTGTCCTGCCTCTTGGATCTGAATGCGATGTCACGAAAGTGTTTGAAGTCGAAGCTGCTGAATGTAAAGCGAGTGTGAGTCGACTACCTCTACTGCCTAAACAGCCTGGAAGTGATCCCACAAACTTGTCCGACAGTCACACATTAAGGACCGTAGCATGGAGTGCGCCTGATACACAGAGAACTTGGATAAGGCACCTTGGTGCTGCCTTGACTTGATATGTCTTTGGACCAGAAGAAAAGCAGCTCAACAATCAGAAGTGGAAACTGCCAGGCAATTGACTGTCCTTTTCTTTCCTCGCATCCATCAAGCGTCGCCTCAAAGACGCCTTCCAGAGTTTCTACCCCAGACACGTCTGAGGCCGGAAGTACCTTACCTTAGGGTTTCGGAGGTCCGTACGGGCGGTGCGAGGCTGGTTGGCAAGTTGTCGTCAGGGGAGACTTCCACCAAGACCTAGATTTACACCCAGGGTTAGGGTCGTAAAGTAGGCTTAGCTTTACGTACTTAATCATGTGAGTGTCAGGCCGCTAAATGACCCCCTGTGTCGATCTGCTAGTGGGCGGATGTGACCCGAGCTCCTGGAGGAGTCCCCACGTACCTTGACTTTGGACAAAGCTATCGGTTGCAACGACCAAACCTGGAATACCTTCTTTGTCCAACAGGCAGCCCCTCCACTTCGCAACCATTCCTCTCCAATTGGAAACTGGCTACGCCCAAGACCTTTCGTCAGGTCTGCAGTCTATCTTTCGCTTCAGAAAGGTAAACAACCCGAGGTCAGCACCCCGCACCACACGCTTTGCCACAAATCGTCCTCCATCTTCGATCGGTTCTCTGACCACCCAACTCGACCTTGACCTCCCGTCTGCACAACTCCAATCGCTTGCCCTTACAGCCGAAGCCTGGGGCCCAGCATGGCTTCTGAGGATGCCCGCTACAGGCAATCCACCCAGTACCGCCTGTGGTCATTCTCGCCCGCCCAACTCTCCTCCATGCGCGAGAAGACCAACGCGCTGGCTCAATCCAACATCTCGGAACGCCTCCTCTCGACCCGGTCTCCCTCTTCGAGCCATCTCAATCCTCATGCCGCCGTATCCGCTCCGGCGTCGGGCGCCAACACTCCAGACCCGCAGTCGCAACAACAGACGGGTAGTGCCCTGCCCGAATTCCTGACGCCAGCCGAGGAGCTACAACTGCTGAACTTCTACACGATCGACCTGCTACGGGCGGGCAACTTCTTCAACTTGCGGACCGACATGCGAGCCACGGCAGCCGTGTTCCTGCGCCGCTTCTACCTCACAAACAGCATCATGACCTATCCGCCCACCGATATGCTCAAGACATGCTTGTTCTTCGGTTGCAAGGCCGAGGGCCACTATCCAAGTGTCGGGAAGTGAGTACACGGTGGTTTAAACGAGCACGTTGTAGGGTGCTGACCGGGGGACGTTTGCCAGATTCGCAGAGCAGTTCCCGAATACGACCGGAGAAGACGTTTTGGCCGGCGAGTTTCTCCTCTGTCAGGGTCTGAGGTTCGCGTTCGACGTCAAGCATCCCTTCCGGGCTCTCGAAGGCGCCATCATGGAACTGAGACGGTACGGCAACATAGAGGTACGTGCTCTCGTCGTCGAGGACTCGGCCAGCCATGTCTTGTTGACCTGCGCTGACCGTAACTTACTATAGGACTCTCGAATTTCCTCGGCACACAGTCGCGCACGCGAGATCCTCAAGTTCAGCCCGCTCGTAACCGACGCCTACTTCCACTACACCCCAAGCCAGATCATGCTGGCAGCCCTATCCCTCGCCGACCAAGAACTCGCCGAGCGCGTCGTCCACGAGACCTTCCACCACCCGGCGCTCTCCGACGGCGCCGCTGCCGCCCCGACAAGAGAGAACCGCAAAGGTGCCGCCGCAGCGGGAGAGCGCGCCCGCCTCGTCGGCGCCGAAATGCGGGACAGGGTGTTGGAGGTTGTCAATGCCTGCCGCGAGGTGCTCGCCAAGGAGCCCCCCGAGCGGATGACGGCCTACTGGGGCACTCCGGACTCGAACCAGATCACGCGGCCGCTGCTACGCAAGCTCAAGAAGTGTCACGACCCCGACCGCTGGAATCTGGTGGAACTACAGAGGGCTCGACGGGAACAGGCCGCGCTGAAGGAGGACGCAGAGGATGATGAAGGTAACGGCGCCCGGGGATCTCTTGATGGCGACGGTGCTGTGTTTGGCGACGCGGACGGACGCGACGTCAAGAGGAGGAAGGTGGCCAAGGCGCCCGAGGATCCTTTTGGAGGGCCGTTGTGAAGGGGAGCAATCTATCCAAGACAAGACATTACGACCGTCTGTCATTGGCTGTACCGCAACTACGTTGCTAGTCAGCACGTCTAAGCGTCGTCGTCGATCCGCCATTGTGCGGAGACACAACTACTGCACTGCGCGGGAAACTCGCCTGCGGCAGGCAACCAGGACGATAAACCCGCTATAGCCACCATGGTTCTTGTTGAACCTCGTCAGAGGCGCAAGGATAGTCGAGAAGAGGCCAAATATAGCGCCGTGAAGGAGAGGTTCGTCAAGGAGGTTGACGCCTCCAAGAGGCATCGCCAATTTGAGCATTGCACAGATGAGAATGCGGCGCCTCGAGAGTCCAAGGTCACTGATAGGGATTCCATCGATGTTGACCAGACCCTTTATCCGCTCCAGAGGGGTGATGGTTCTATACTTCAGATCATATAAACAGACATCGATAAATGCTGGGCTCTGATTCGGTCGAGACCATGATAATCACTCAAAATCAGCAACTCTCCACCTCTATAGTCATAATTCATGTGCTGTACCTCCACCTGTCGCGCCATTTCCTCTGCTACCTTGCCCACGCTTCAATTGTGCGGACAACCCCGTCCTCATAGAAAACTATGCAGTGTCAGAGCCTCCTGTAAGCTGCTAATCGTATCCTTAGCAGAACCAGGCTGCTTCCACTTCTTGACAGTCTCCATGATCGCCTTCCCGTTGGCCGCAAAGTGCTTCCGGATAATGTCGCCCCAGATTGGGTCGTCCTTCCCGGAGCCTGGCACGCTCGCAGCAGTCGCCCGAGCGGCTGAGTAGAAGGGGGGGATTTCCGCGAGACCTGTGGACATTGGTCGCGACGCACTAACGACAACTAACCCATTAGACGTGTTTGATGTTGCCGTTTTGACCGGTGCCAGGCGTTGGTTGAGCCAATCTATCATCGCGTACTGTAACGTGTACTGTTGTATTTGAGTATTGTAGGCCTTCGAAGCGGCCTTGTTCTGCATGCGCTCCCTCCCTGGCTCGTTGTACCATGGCTGGTCGACAAAAATCATGCCTGATCATTTAGTCAGTGCCAGGTTCACTACAGGAAGCTACTGTACGCACCATGGATTGACACCAGGACTTGCAAGAGAGTCGAATAGGCTCCATTCCATGTCTCTCCAGACCAGGTACCGAGTATTGACAAACACACTAGAACAGCAGATCGGTTAGAACGCGACCGAATGCCATGGGTACCCTCTGGCATTGGGAAATAAGTCGACACCGCAGGAAGGGGATTAGACGAACCTTTGCCATCCTCGTAGAGGTTGGGATTGAACCTGACGTTCCCACCCCCTGTAGTTCTGAAGAACACCGATGGCGGTCTGTTTGGGAACTCGCCCGGACAGAACAGGTCGAACTCGAAGAGCCCATGCTCGTACGGCGTCCCCTTCGGTCCGACCATCAGGACCTTCATTACATCCAGCCTGGAACTGCCGTGCCTCACCCAGATGCCCTCCGGAAGCGACGTGCGGAGGTTCGCAATCTGTGCTACAAGCTTCTTCATGCGTCCCTTGGCGGCCATCGCCACATTCATCTGGAGAGCCTCCCTTGCGAACCTAAAGTTGAGGCATAGCTCGTCGTCGGGTAGGTCCAAGACACTGGCGTCGCGGTGCAGGTCTTTGAGATCCTCCCGTGCTTTCTCGGCCTCCTTGGACCGCGTCAGAACATTTGAAGTGCACTGTGCCAGTACTGAGGGATCCGACATCGTCGAGTTGATGTACTCTGCTGCAAGTTCTTGGTACGCCTCGTGCTCCTCGGCGAGATCACATATGGTTCGGCTCAGGGCCAGCATCTTTGAAGATTCGCCAACTTTCAACTCCTCTATGTGACCAGAAGCAACGTGGTTAAGATGCCGGCACTGCCTCGCCAAGTTTTGCACGATCGTGACGATCGAGCTTGCTTGCTCCAGTTGCTTCCCCTTGCCGCGTTGATTTGACCGACTGCCGCCAGCCGAAGCCGCATTCGTTCCGCTCGTCGAGGAGGAGAAGTGAATCAGCTGTTCTTCCCGGGGGTATAGTATGTAGTCTTCGTACACAACGCCGGAAATGGACGCGTGGCGGCCAATCGTGCCGATGAGCCCCAACAAGGGTTCGTATATCTCCTTTCGGACCGACATGGCCTCCATCGAATCGTTCCGTAGCAGTTCCGCGGCCGTCGGCAGTAAGGGACTGCGGCGGAGCATGAACTTGACCATCGCTGGCGGACCCTTGTCGATTGAACCCAGTAGTTGGCTATCTTCAAAGGCAAAGCTGGAGAAGAGAATCCTCAGAGCCGCGAAGTACGCTGCAAGTAGTCTCTCTTCCGGTGTAAGCGTGTTTCCACCACACTGGAAGAGCGTGTCCCATCTGAACCCCATGAGGATGTTTGGGATCGGGTCTTCATCCCCGCCATAGCCAGTTCCCTTAGACAGCGCCCTTGGGGGAGGCTCTTTAGCCTTGCCAGGGCTAGCAGACTCGGGCTTTGAACCTTTCAGCTTGCCTTTTAGCAATCTCCCCAACGTCGCCGAGCTGCTGGGGTTCTCAAGTTTCCTAAACTCGGTACCGCAACAGAGCGACCAGATGAGGAATAGCCGCCCCTCACTGCAACACCATGCCAAGCTGACTCCTGGTCCCGTTCGCTTGTGTGACAGGTCTTCGCCTGGTTGAACGTCCCGGCCGCATGCCAAGCAACCCCCTGTCTTGCATTTGCCACAGAATATGAGCGGATGTAGGACCGCTTTGGCATTCAGTACATCTTTAGTTCGGGTGATAACACCCTCGACGGAAGCGAAAAGGGGAGCGGAGCATCGTCGGCACTTCGCGGCGAGAACCTTCTCCCCGAAGGCCGCCAGATCATCTTCCGAGCGGTACCGGGTTGACCGCAAGTGTGATTCCGGCGTCAAATCGTTGCGTCGTGCCGGGGCAAGTTTTAGGTCGTCGTCGAAGCTCGGTCGTTCGAAATTGGTTGGTGCTTGGTATCTTGTCGAACCACCGTAGCAGCCCGGTTTGGCCACGTTGGTGTGGTGCTTAGATGCGGACCTATACATCTTGCTTTTCTGTCCGAGAGAGTAATCCATATCGATGGAGTCTGGCAGCGACGGCTCGGCCCAGTACCGTTTCTGCCCGTGAGGAGATGTCGGCGAAGGAGTGGTAGTCAGGTCGATGATATTCGGGAGTTCTCCAAGAGCGGTGTTAGTTGGGGGATTGAAATTTCCTGTGAGGTCTTCTCGGCCGGCCGGACGGATTAGTTTTGGAGCGGCGAGGGCCCATGAAACGGCCTGAACGAACACACGTGGGAGGCTTGAGAGAAAGTGTGTCATGGCGCTGCTCAGGATATCCTACACCTTGGCTGCGCAAGAATAGGACATCACCAGTGCTGACAAAGAAACATTGCTATTTGATGTCGCTGATAGTTTTGGGAGGGGGGAGAAGGGGAAACAGACACTCGTCCAGATGTGGGTTAACCACGGTATAGAACTAAAGCACGAACAAAACTTTGAAAACGCACCGATAGGGTTTGTGAGGGTGCCAGGCGGAGGTGCGGTGGCCTGCACAGCCACATGCCGTTGATCAAGGAACTTGGCTGACATCGAACTTCCTGGCGACGACGCATCAAATCCGTATGCTGAACTCTGCCCGACGCTCATGGCAGAACCGGATCCCGAACTGCGCGGCAGCTGAGAGACATGCTCTCCGGCCAAGCTAGATATGCCGATATCTTGCGGTGGAGCGGATCCCTGACCCGAACAAAGTAGTAAACCGCCTGTTGGCAGCGCCCTGGGTTGCTTCGCTTGCACTGTATCGTGCTCTGGTGGATGAACCGACCGGCCGGGCTGGCGCTTGAACTTGTCGTTTATCTTGTGCAAAGTGTGGTTGAACTTGGTCCTTAGAGGCGCCATTGTGTTGCTTTGATGCCCAAGCCTGCAAATCCGAGTCAGCGAACGGCAGTAAATGCGGATGGACGATGAACCGGTTTGCAGAGACTTATGTACGACAGTACCAAGGTAACAGTAGAGGTACCTTACCTCTTGGACTCACTTATGTGTGGACGGACACCCGGATAGAGTTTAATGTTTGCGACTCCCGTCGGCCTCGCTCCCAAAGAAAATGGCCAGGGCAAACTGCGAGAAGTACCTATGAAGAGATCGGATGGCAATCTTGCATGACTTGCTCCCAGAAAGCGGACGGTACGAAGATGTCTTCTATGTAGGACAGCGATTGCACTCTAGCCTTCGGAACAGACTAAAAAGAGACAAACTTCAGGCGTAGAGATAGAGGAAATGAGGTAAGATAGGTTGCCAGGCAGAGTGTGCCTCACGGATCGAGCTTGCCTTGCGGGTAGGCAGCAGCAGCAGCAGACACTTGAGGTTGCTTAGGACAGCGACCGATGGACAGGGCGGGAAACGATAACGATCTTGTGCCGGAGAAGAGTCGCGAGTGAATGGTATTGAGAGGTTGAAGTGCGGATACGCAGCTACAGGAAGGAACCTGAAGTCACAGATTGAGATTGGAAGCGACGACTTGAAGCAGGAAAACAGGTTGAACGTGAAGTGGAATTGAACGCAGAAGGCACACTGTCAACCTGAGTTCCGACGGTTGAGGCTGCCACCGAGTCAGCCTGAGAGCCTGAGCCAGCTGGCAGTCTGGACTGTTCCGGGATGGGGCTCCGAACGGACCGGGAGCTTCAAACAGTTCAAACCTTAAAGAAAGCTACCTCGGTGAGACGTGGAAAGAGTTAACGCAGCAGAGAGAACCAAGCTGCCACGGAGGTCTCTTTGTTATCGCATTTGTGGACTCCACTCGCTCGCACCAGCTCCTGCTCTATACCGGGGTAGGTAGCTCGGCGAGGTAACCTCAACGACAGCCAAGTGGGCAGGAATCACGAGAGCCTAACATCCGTCAAGTGCAGACTGTCAGCCCTCCGTGTGATGTTGGACGGGATGCCCAACTGAGACCCCTTTGACCAATGACGCGCCTTCCAGTTCTACCAAATCAGGTGGAGGGTGGATGGATGACCTCGGAACTTGGCTCAACTGACTTACCTTTCGGATATTATCTAGAGGTAGGTACCTCATAAAGCACTTAACTTGCCTGTCTGTCACATCTTAGGCATTTGGGAGAGGCGTCCTAGTCTTCTTTCTCTCCCGGTCTCTTGGGCTTTACAAAGTCCGTCAGGCTGGACCTGATGATGTGATGTCGCATGGCGGGGTTGTGGCATCGGCGGGGCTGCGGCTAACAGCGGGTCTCACTGTGCCCGGGCGTGTTGTGGATTATGATGTGGGGCAGGCGACCCCTAACTTCCCTAAGGCACTTCACGTCGGTCAATCAACACTCGCTGCTCGCATCACGTAGTTTGGAACTGCCTTACCTACCTACTACCTAAGGTATCTAGATACCTACCTTGTCTAAGGTAGGCTACCTTATGGAGAGGATCTCGGTCCTTGATATTCAGCCTCACATCCACCGAGCTATGGAGCATCCGTGACCGAACTCGAAATTCGAATGCGTCCTGTCGACAGTACCCGCCCACTCCTAGACGACAGGTCATGCCGACGACAAGCTCCCAGCTCCGGCTTACTCTTCCTACCAAGGCCCTTGGATGCTAATTGGCATACCGGGAGCCTACGCAGAAGTCACGCATGAGACAGCTCAACTGTCCAAGATGGCCACAGCACTAGCCGACGTTACACCGACAGACAATGTCATCTTCCCAGAACTACTACATCAGGTCACGCAAGCCATGCTATGCTCCATCTCTGCGGAACGCCTACAGCCAACGCGGTATGCTGTGGTCACTGGGAGTCTATTCAGTGGACATCAGCAAGGCCCGGATGAGGAGTTTTCTGTTGCCGAGACACCTCTGGGGAATGAGGTTGATTCCAGGTTTTCTTGTCAGAGCCGAGCGAGCTCTAGTCCCTGTCGGGCTGTCTTACCCCAGTGCTTCATCTCAGACTGGAACAAAGACAACCATCCGCTCACGACTATCGAACGTCAGCGGCTGTATAAGGCGCCGGTAGACGGCAACATCTTCACGCATGGCCTGTGTCCGTCCACATCTGACATAGATGCTTGCCACCTCATCTGAGGCACCACTGGCTGGTCCCACGACTGAATTTGTGTGGATTATTCGCCCAGATGATCTGGGCTATGTATCTCGGCACAGGGCACTTTTGGAGCGGAGTGAGCGAGCAAAACTTCAAGCTGAAAGACCGGCGCCGGAGTGCTCTTTCCAAGTGCCAGACCACTCACGCCATGATCATGACAAGTGCGACGGGAAACGATGACTTGGGCCTAGCTAGCCGCCCCCACACAAAGCTTCGACGGGAGGTGAACTGGGTGCTGTCAGGCGAAAGGTCTTTGGTGAAGATGGGCCGGAACATGTTCAAGGCTCACCGAGGGGGGATTGGTACGTCAACGTGTCCCTCAGTTCTGCAAGGCAAGCTGCAAGCGCTGATGCGACGGCAAATAGCTGTCTAGGTGGGCTGCCAGGTGATTAGTGGAGGTAAAATTTTCAGGTGTTCCGCCCTAGTTACTGATGAAGTCCAACATCTAACGAACCGACTAGAAGTCTAGTGAGTTTCGTTTATGGGCAATCATTGGAGGCCAACCTCAATAACACTTCGCTCTGGGCACTAACGGCGTGTTCTTCTGGGATGTCGTAAGCTACCTACTCAAGCTGCTTGTCATCTGGATACGACCTACTTACAGATAGCGCAGCTTATGAGGGGATGAACTCCTTCTCATCGAGCAAGTGAGGGCTATCGATTGAGGCTCGAGATTGATCGGAAGCAACATGACATGACGTTGCTGGCCGAAGGGAGAACGTGCGAAGCTGATCAGGCATCAAAGCCTGGGACTAATGTTTGTCTCTCCACCCTCTAATGGACATTGTCACGATCATGAGCCAAGGATTCAGAGGGTGGAATGGTCGAGCATTCGCAATAAGCTGCTCTCCAACCACGGAACAGTCGCGCCGTACCAGGTCGAAAACAGCACCCACGGCTACATCGTGATTGCAGTACCGTTCAGCGTTATCAAGAAGTGGAGGATCCCGGTCTCCCGTCGACCATCAGTATTCCACGCTGCAAGGTAGCCTTCGACATCTACGGCTCATCCTCCACGATGTCAGATATACTGGGCCTTTCAAGCACTTGTTACCCATCGCAACCAGACTGGGCCTGCCACCATGCTAAGGTTCCTTCATTTTCGGCAGTGAGCGGCATTCGTCGCGAACAGACCTAGCTCTGAGTATGGAGAGAAAGAGACTGCCAGCCTGGTACGAAGACCTGCACCTACATGGCCCCTCACGACTGAGCGTGCGGCTCACTTGCTTGACAGAGAGCTGCGACTCGTTCGGACCTACGAAAGTTGTAATCGACGCTATGACATCCGGCGAGACCGATGACCTCCGGCAAGAGCGACGCTCTCCGTCAGGCTTTAGCCGTATATGGTGCTGCTGGCAAAAGGATGTATGGTGTGCAGGTAAGTGGTGGTTGTGAAGTGATGGACCAGTCGCGAAGAGACTGAACATTAAATCGAGCGATTTTCGACTGTCCGGACCCCTTTTCTGCGAGGCCTGCATCGTGCCTTGCCCGCCTGCATAACAAGTGTGCCTTCCAGTGCTTGACAACTGTCACAGGAGATGATAGTGGTCGTGTCGTCTAGCGCCGAACAAGCATTGCCAAGTCGCCTAAGGCTTGCAAGGGTTAGGGGACAAGCAGTGCTGCACCACCCCACTTTCAGCTGACGATGCGGGAGAGGAGCATGTGAGGTGTCCTGCATGGAAGCCTTCTAGAAAGAGCGTGTCTTCGACAAGCTTAAGAGACATTTGATCAAAAAGGCCGCGATAAGACTGCTTCCTGTGCAGAAGTAAGCAACTGGGGTAATCAGGAGTCGCAGCCAATCCCAGCGACTTCCAGGGCCTGGCAGCATGCAGCTGAGCGGCCTTGTCGCAGATTTCATCTTGGATGCCAGGATCGCGGACGGGAGGGATCAAATGATGCCAATGATACACAAGATCCCGCACCGGGCCAGAGATTCGTGGTCCCTTCCGTCTGGAGGTGCGTGTAATATTGCAGAGGCTATTGCTGCTTCAGCTGCTAGTGCCTGGCGGCCGGCAGTGCGGCACCGTTGGACACCGAGGAGCGGCGCGTACGACAGTGCAAGACGGCGGCGTCGTCAAGTCCCGGATGGACTCCCGGATGGAGGAGCATCAACGCGAACATCCCATACCACAGTACATAAATGAAGACTGAGAGTCGACAGCAAATGGCGAGAATACTCCCGATCCCGATCGATGTCCTGTTGGACTTCTTCTACCTTGGACCCGTCAAGGACAGACAGCGTCGGTTCACAAGCTTCGTAGCCGTTGTTTCCGGTGCTTATCATGGTTGCGGACAATGAGGAATCCGTAAGTTCCAGAGACAATTCGCAGAGGTCAAATCAACTGGTTGCGATATCTGAGAGTCCGCTAGCTTCAGCGGGTAGGCTGGGTTTAGTGGGTTTGAGGCTTGCCAAGTGCGCCCGCCAAGATCTCCACCTTGCCAAGAGATAAGAAACTCCAATCCTGGACCAATGACAGGCAGGCGCATTTGGCTCTCGCTCTTCAGCACTTTGCCCGTGCAAGGTACGTACCTACCATGGAAGGCACCTTAGCTTGCCGTTCTTGTTCTCTCTGAGGTGGAGCTTGCCAGGCGGCTTGACCAAAAACCACTACCTAACAAAATCGAGGCAATCATCAAAGGTCCAAAGACCGAGAAAGGCTTGGAACTGTTGCCAATGGCCTGACGCATTCTCTGTTCGGGACATTACGGACGACGCTACAGCAGCGGACACTAGGTCTCAAGCCAGGAAGCCAGGAACGAAGCTGATGAGAAACCTGGAAGACATCCATTTCAGTCACAAGTCCGGATTTGAAATTGTCAAAGGTCAACCGACAGCCAGGGCACTGATAACGATTCGCAGCGATTTGGCAACCGACACCGGCGACACGAATGGAATCTCGTAATTCGCAAACTCCTTGCTTTGTCTTCGCATCACCGTCTGCCAGTCCTTTTTTTACGGCCAGGGCAGACTCGATCACCCAAGACGGACGACTGGCAACGGTCCAGCAATAGGTGCAAGCAGTTTACTTTTGCTGTGCTCCGTTTACCACAGTAGCGACAGTTTGGTCAATTTGGTCGGTTTGGTCGGTTTGTCGACTCTGCATTACATGTTTCATCCCGGTTCAGCCCTTCCATGTCTATCTTTTAGACCCTGTGGGGGTCCATTGGATGGGTTTTTGCAGGACGAGTGACCATGGTCGTTCGTCTCTCCGCACTCAGGCACTCAGCTTCCGACGCTGAAAAGTTGAGGCGAAAGTGAAAGCTCAAGATCGCGCTCAACTCATCGCTTCCCCCGCAGTCGCCTCAGCTGGATCTCAGAGCCTCATCGTGTACCCTTGACTCCTTGCCGATCTCTTTGCATGGTTTCCAGCAACATTTCCGCCCGGTTTCATTCAGCCTTCTCCGTGCTTGGCCTGACGGTGATACCGAGGCGCCGTCTCTGCCAGGAGGAGGAACACCGGGCACCAGCTGTCGCTGTTCTGGGACCATGTCTGCCTTGGCGGATTGAACCGTTTTATTCGTCCGCAATGGGCACATTTGAGCGTGGGAGGTAGGAACAGAGCTTGCCATTGGCCGCCTGGGCCCTGCTCATCATGCAGTCTTGATATTCGGGGGACACACTCTGCAACTTCCCCTTTCTTTCAGGCACTACGTATTGCCACGACATGATGAGTTTGCATTTTCCATGCGGCACTTCAATTCTGTAATCTTCCAATGTTTTTACTCAGACTCTCTGATGCGAACATCGAGCAGGGCAAAATACCGTAGGTGAGAGCTCGAGTTGCGCTTCGCATTCTACATCTTGGTCGACGAAGTATACATCATGAGAAGCTGGCCTTGCACCAGGTACACCGTACTGGGCGATCATTTTCTGGAGAAACGCGCCAAGGACTGCAAGGCTCACAGGACCCCCATCCATCCTCCGTTTTGGGTCGCTTCCTTATCTTGCAGCTCCACTCCCCCTTCGCGTCTTTGGCGGCTTGGCGTCAACGGCCCTTTCGTCTCGGGTGAACCATGCAAGTGCATACCAGCGTGAGTGTCGGCTCCAAGGTTGCCTTCACCTGGGCAGGACTAGGATGGGACATTTCGGGACTCTTGCGGAGCTCGCCCTCTCGCTGGGTCGACTTTATTTATATTAACCGCTGATCCTCTCCTGGGGTTTCCATCCTGGCTCTTCTCGAGAACTTCATTCACTCCTCACGCTTCTCCCATACCACGACCTCGCGGCAAGTGTCACTGGTCGTTGGACGTCAACACAGCGGCTCCAAGGACTCGCAGAGACAACTACAGCAACCACAGCTGCTTGCTCGTTCCACGAGTATTCCTTCACCATGTCGGCCGGTCCCCTAGAGGTCTACAATGGCACGAGTGGCGTCGCCGACACTGGCGGCGACTCGTTGACCTCAGACCTCAACATCTACTACAGCGTACGAACTGGCCTTTCCTCCCGTCCACTTGCCCACCACATCGCATGAGCACCTTCCGCTAACATAAGGCTGTGTCTGTAGAGCGGCGATTTCGCATGGATTATGACCTCGGCGGCGCTGGTGTTGCTCATGGTTCCAGGCGTGGGGTTCTTTTACAGCGGTCTGGCGCGCCGCAAGTCGGCGCTGTCGTTGATTTGGCTCTCCATGATGTCCATAGCTGTTGTCGGCTTCCAATGGTTCTTCTGGGGCTACTCCCTGACCTTCTCACACACCGGCAGCTCCTTCATTGGTGACCTCAGCAACTTTGGTCTCATGAAGGTCCTCGGCCAACCCAGCGTGGGCAGCTCCCACATCCCGGATCTCCTTTTCTGCCTGTACCAGGGCATGTTCGCCGCCATCACGTACGTGTGTCCTTGACGATCGATATGGCAGAAGGTGTGCTGACCATTTCACAGTCCCGCTCTCGCCATTGGAGCTGCCGCAGATCGTGGTCGCATGCTTCCAGCGGTTGTCTTCATGTTCATCTGGGCCACCATTGTCTACGACCCTATCGCCTACTGGACTTGGAACGCAAACGGCTGGTCCTTCAAAATGGGCGGCCTTGACTTTGCCGGAGGTACTCCCGTGCACATCAGCTCCGGTGCTGCCGCTCTAGCGTACTCGCTCATGCTTGGAAAGCGGAACGGTTACAACAAGGTCCACGGCCTTCCGTATCGCCCTCACAACGTCACCCACGTCGTCCTTGGAACCGTGTTCCTCTGGGTCGGCTGGTTCGGCTTCAACGGTGGCAGCGCTCTGGCTGCCAACCTCCGCGCCGTCATGGCCTGCATCGTCACACACATCGCCGCCTCGGTTGGCGGTTTCACCTGGTGCCTCCTCGACTACCGTCTGGAGAAGAAGTGGAGCACCGTCGGCTTCTGCTCCGGTGTCATCGCCGGTCTGGTTGCCATTACCCCCGCCTCCGGTTATGTCCCCGCCTGGTCTGCCGTCATCTTCGGTATTGTCGGCGCCGTCACTTGCAATTTTGCCACGAAGCTCAAGTTCGTTCTTGGCATCGACGATGCCCTCGATATCTTTGCGGAGCACGCTGTGGGCGGTATTGTTGGCAACTTGATGACCGCCTTCTTCGCTGCGTAAGACCCCTTTGCATTCAGCGACTCAAGTGCGACCTATACTAATATTTTCGCAGTGATTACATTGCCCATCTCGACGGCGCTACCGTTATCCCCGGAGGCTGGTTGAACCACAACTACATCCAGCTCGGTTACCAGCTGGCCGACTGTGTCGCCGGATTCTCGTACTCCTTCGTCATGACTTGTGTCATCCTCTTCCTGATGAACCTGGTCCCCGGCCTGTCGCTGCGCGCCTCGGCTGAGGAGGAGGAGATCGGTCTCGACGACGCCCAGTTGGGCGAGTTTGCCTACGATTATGTCGAGCTCAGTCGCCATGTCAACGACATCCTCCCCGGCGAGGAGCACCCAACTATTAGCTCGCACGGCAGTGTGAAGCACAGCCCATCGGATGTGCCCGAGAAGCAGGTCTAATGTTGCACCATTGCCACTCTGGGGCTACTTGTACTTTGACTGGAAAGACTTCAGGCATGTTGGTGGTCCCAAGCATAATGTCACCGCCATGATTCCTGGCTGGAACTTGGACCTCGCACTATGTGGTAAAGACTGGGGCTGTGATTACTTCAGGCTTTTCTTGTTGTGGATAGTTAGATACCTATTTGTTTTAAAACACCTGCACCTTCTATTCTTGTCTATACACATCCATCTACTTTGCCCGCTCGAGTTCTCCTGCGTCAACCTGCCACGGGCGTGACGTTCTGATCTGCAGACAAGCACTTTTGTGACCCCTGTGAGGATACTGCCTGCTGGCTTCTGCTCTGAGGTTCAAATCCTCTGCCATGACCGGCGCCGAGACTCCCACGTCATCACTAGCTGTCTCGCGACTGAGTGTCGTTCCGAATTTTCGTGACCAGCGGCCTTGGTCTCTTATTTTAAGGTTTGTACACGGCCGTCCGGCTTCCTATACTAGTAACTGTATCTGCTCTTTCGTCGCGGAAGGATTAGCTGACCGCATTAGATGTGGGGTTTGGCCTTTGATGACACCGAGTCGTATGTTCGATCGCGGCATTCCAGGTTGCTAATGCAAAGACAACTAACTAGCGCTGACTTTCGTTATGGATGGGCATCTTGGACCTGTGAAGTCATGCCCTTATTCTCTCTCATGCTGGTTACACTCCGTCGAGAAGCACGGCTCCACTGTTGGATGCTGAGATCCATAGCAGTACGAGCTAAGTAGGACCAACGATCCACGAAGACGGGGTCCAGCCCAGAGACGTGGATAAGCCCTTGGTTTTTTCATGGTCGGTCTCGTGGCGCAATGGTAGCGCGTAGCTTTCCGGTTGCTTAAACACCATTCTAGCTGAGGCTCTCGGTTCGAGTCCGGGCGGGATCGATGAAATTTACTTTTTTCTTCAAACCCCGATCTGTGAGTTTGTTGTCATTCCTCTTGCTGTTAGTCGATCTCCTTCAGCTTTTTTTTGAGAGCCGAGTATCGCTAATGGGCCATCTTACAATACGGGGTGCACTCTTTTCTAAACTAGTCGCAGCCTAAGTTGTGCCTGGGCTTGGAGTAGTTCTCCGAGAAAATGGGGTAACCGGATTTCGTTTCGCGGAGCTCGGTTGGACAACCGATGTTATAGGATGTGGCTAGTAGTGCCTTGAGAACTCGATATGTATAAATGGCAAGGACAAGTAGGAGACTATCATCCGCTACAGTTGCTTAATCTCGTCGGAATAGCATCGGAATATCATTACATCCATCTCCCGTCTTCACTATACACAGGCACAAACAACGATACTCAACTCTCACCATAGCCTGGCCATCATGTCGAACAATTTTGACTTCTCGAACAAGGTGATTGTCATCACCGGCGCGGCTTCGGGCATTGGTCTCGAGACGGCCAAACTTCTAGCATCTGCTGGAGCACGGCTATCGCTTGCCGATTTCCAGGAAGCAGGGCTCAAGCAGATTGTATCAGAGCTCTCATCGCAGTATGGCGAAGACAAGATCACGTCTGCTCTCGTCGATGTGCGCGACCGCGCATCGGTGGAGTCATGGATTGCCGCCACGGTTAAGACATTTGGAGTCCCCATTGACGGAGTTGCTAATCTGGCCGGCGTGATTGGGAAAGAGATTAACGTGGCTCCCGTATGGGAGATCAGCGATGAAGACTGGGAGTTCGTCGTCGGCGTCAACCTCAAGGGTGTCCTCAACTGTCTACGCGCCGAGATTCCTCATATGCGCGACGGCGGATCCATTGTCAACGCTGCCTCGGTCGCCGGTCTAATGGGATTCAAGAAGAATGCGGCATATGTCGCGAGCAAGCACGGAGTGGTTGGCCTGACCCGCAGCGCAGCGAAGGACCTAGGAAGTCGGAACATCCGTGTCAACGCTATCTGCCCGTAAGCTCTTACCACCAATGACCGGCGCACCCTGATACTGACTTGACGTAGTGGACCGATCGACACGCCGATGCTCAGGAAGAGTGGCGAGACCGGCGAGGGTCACTCGTTTGGCTTTGATTACCTGGCGTTGAACAGACCAGGACAGCCGAACGAGCTGCCGCCACTGATTGCATTCCTGCTCAGTGACGGCAGCAGTTACATGACTGGAACCATGCAGAGCATCGATGGAGGGTGGCATTGTTAAGTCCAGTCCGGTGGACTGGATGTGCTGTAGACGAGCCACTGGAACAGGACGGCTGTATCGTCCTGACGGCTGTGAGTATGCAAAGGACTACAATGCGTCATGAGTAGAGTCTGACGCAACTGGGATATAGGACAATCAGCTTGAAGGTCATGAAAATGGTATCAGTGGCCCTGGTGACGCATACACGCCTGTTTCATATACTGCCTCTTTCAAGTCTGAGACAGGATAGAAGTTTATCTTATAGTATGGTATACTATAAGATATGTAGCAGAGACAACCGCCGGCTGCGTCTCTCATTCATACACTACTTATCTAGCCTGAGATGAGGAGCTTTATCATACCAGGTAGGTTTGAAAAGCTGGGCGGGAAGCACGAGAAGAGCACTATTGGGACGGCCATCAGATGGCCACTTCGTAGTGGGGGAATAATATATTGTGTACCCTACCTCATGTATGTGCTTGCTGTGGGATTTATGCAGGGTGAATACCTGGGATTTGGTAGCGGGTCAAGTAATATTCGGCATTATGTTCTTTGCTCAAAGTGAGTACACCAGAACTTCCAGAAGTAACCGGGCAAGGTAGTGGTGAGCAAGCGTGGTAAGCCGCAAGGTAGCTGAGCTTTTAGTGGTCGACTCCCGAGCCAGCAATTCTTTCTTCTTTTGTGGACCAACAGCAGCCAACATACCGTGGTACACATGCAAGCACCGGCAACCAAGCATGCATAATTCGCCGACTTCTGGTGCAGAACTCCAGTTCCCCTAATTAAGCTAGTAGTCCTACGGGGCTGTGCCGCTGTGCGTCCCGTGCGCCACAGTTATCTCGTCGCCTTCGACGGCGGCAATTCCGATGGACTGACATCAATCTGATCCGGCTCTCTACTTTGTCTCTTTTCCGGCATCTCTGTCTTCCTGTGCTATATATAGGGACTGTTGCTCCAATATGTCGGCCCAGTCGAGCCAGCTTCCGTCTCAAGTTGGGACAAGAACCGGCCACTGAAGCGTCGAGACGACAAAATGGTGTGAGGTGACGGTGTCAGCACAGCAACAGGCGATAAACCGCCAGACTACAGCATCAAGTTGCATCAGATACGGAAGGTGTACGACTAAGCCGGGTCACTTGATGATGATAGTCCCTATTGCGTTTGCTCCATCCATGCCGCACCTTTCTCGCATTGCCACCTTGGACGGAGCGAGTCCCAATGGACGCGGTGCGGCTGCCATCAGAGAATCCGATTCACCCACCGACCTCACGGTCTCCGACCCAATGGTCAACCATACCCGGAGCTCGTCGTACGGTTCTGAGCCGTCATCCACCAATTCAGTGACGGGTTGTTCACAGTGGAATCGGAGACGACCAGCGCGAAAGCGGGCTAGCAGACCAAAGGTCCGCACTGGTTGTATAAACTGTAAGCAGCGTCATCTGAAGTGCGACGAGAAGAAACCATGTTGCTCGCGCTGCGAATACCAAGGGATTCTTTGCCAGGGCTACGCCACGACCAAGGTACCAATAGGAGACCCATGCCTCCCAAGGCGGCTTCAAAGACCACTTCTTCCTCGCCCGGGGTCGCTCCTCACCACCAACACGGTACCCACTACCCTCCCGGCTGCTTCTGTACATATCGAGACAAAGGGGCATCCTAACGCTATTGACCGAATGGCTATTGGCCCCTTCTGTTTTCTACAGCGGTCACCACCGCGCATTCCAAGCCTTAACAATCAGGACGCTCAGTATCTCGACTTCTTCTCGACTGAGGTAGCGGTCCACCTTTCGCCACATTACCCGTCACGTTTCTGGTCTGGCATCTCGCTGTGTGAGATCTCGAGCAATGAGTGCATACTCCACGCTGTGCTCGCCATTGCTGCCTGCAGTCGGGCTGTCGAAGAGGCCGGAAAGGACATCTGTGCGCACAAGGGTGCTAAAGCCTCGTCGACACCAGCTCTTGATGCGCGCCGATCTCTTTGGCTTCATGCTCGGGGGAACCGGCATAACCGCGCAGCCCTGGCTCACTATTCGAAGGCTATCCAAGTCCTTCGATCGAACCTCAGCATGCATACCAATGCCCGAACTGCCATGATGGCCACCTTGCTGTTTATTGCCTTCGAGAACATGCAGGGCAACTACCATGCTGCTGGATCTCTCATCCGATCTGGACTAAAGGTCCTTGGTGGTACATCTCTGGGCGAAACAACGGAAAGAGACGTTTCTTTCAAGGCCACGCTCAAGACCGAGAACCACGGACCCTGTCCGATGTCTACCTCTGTCAGCAAACCGCCAGTAACAGGACCTGTATCACCATTATCCTCGTATCCGTCTCGGTGTCCTCCATCTCAAAGACGAGCTCCTACAAGCCTATCCTCTCTTCGACTACCTTCTGGCTTCCAGGACGATGAAATGGCTGAGATGGCACAGATGTACGCCCGTCATAGCATCACGAGACTGTTCCTGCCCTTTCCGCACTGCAGATCAGCCTACCACATGCTCACAGGAACCCGAGTGTCATTGGGAAAGATTTCGAGGCAGAGAATAGGAATGGGTTTCGCCACGATGCGAGAAGCTCAAACCATGTGGGATTTCTATCTTCCGAGCTTGGCCACCTTCGTCCAGAAATGCGCGTGGCATAATCTCAACGTCGCTTACGAGTTTGACTTTCGGGCAGCCAGACGCGAGCAGAGCGACCATCAGGCCTGGCTGAGATCATTTGGTGCCGCATTTCAATCTCTCGATACAACCCTATGTATCAACCAGAGAGAAAAAGCCTTCCAGCCCGCCGAGAAGCAGGCTTGGTGTACTTCGGGCTTGGCCTTGCCATCCCTGCAGCATACAGTGGCAACCATCTTCACAAGATGCTGCCTTGACCCGTCGGAGCTCATGTACGACGCTCACGTGGACCAGTTTCGAGACATTATCTCGAAGTGCCGTGACCTGGCACCAAGCTTGGCTAAAGACAGCCGCAGCTATTGTGGTATGGCTTGCCCTAAGGATCCCGAAGTTCCTCGCGGCCGTCAAGGGCTCTTCTTCGTGAATGATGCCGGTATACTCCCAATCCTGGGTTTCGTGGCATGCAAATGTAGGGACTGGGCGGTACGACAACAGGCACTCTGTTTGATTGAGCGTTTTGACTGGCGCGAAGGCGGCTGGGATAGCATATCCCTGAGCAAAGGTGTTCAGGCACTATTAGACCTTGAAAAGAAGGGCATGCAATCTGGTGGTGGGACCGTGTCGGCTTCGGCGCGTTTTGCCTGGACGAATGTTTCATCCGACTCAACGAAGGGGACTCTGAATCTTGAGTTTACGAGGCTGTTGCCCGGAGCAGATGGCGAGTACGCGAAGACGGAGCTACAACTACAGTTGGACTGTCTCTAAGGTATTTGGATGTACTTGATGGACAGATGTTATGAGCTCAAGCTCTATTTCACATATTCTTTGATGAAGAGAGACTTGCATCCAGAGTGCTCGATGGAAGATTTCAGGCGTCAGTCGCTGGCGGCCGTCAATGGCGATGCCCTATTAAGCTTGCTGCAATCTTTAGACAGTACATTTATTAGTCCGTATATACATAAGGTACATATGTATCAATAGAGTCTGAGGACTTGCTGCCATTCTTTCAGCTTTTCAGATCGTGCCTGGAGATAGATATTCACGGCGATTTACAAGTCTTGTCCAACATGCAAGTGCCGCCATTGTGGTCTGGACCTTGTGTCTCACCACTTGGGGATGTCCGGGGAGCATTGCCAGTCACAAAGCTAAGGAGACTATAGATATGCGAGTTTAAATACATACATGTGCTCAGGTACTATCACCCGAGGCACCTCAAGCATCCTACGTCATCACGTAGGCTGTGCCACAGGCCTAAGTTTCAGGACCAAATATCAACCCAACAGTTGACTTCATGAAGATGCTAGGACATGGGGTTGCCAGCTTGGTAGTGGAGGGATTTTTCAAGAGATTTGCAACAACATTCTCATCCTTCTGTTTAACGAATCACAAATAGGGACTCAACCTGGCTGACGCCGAGCCGGCGCCACTATGGTCTCCAAGTTCTGTACGAAAGAGATAACTCTGGGCAAGGGACCACCAGGGTACCAGGTCCGCATCGTCACTCTCACGGTGTCCGTATGGGTTGACGTAGATAATACCACCCATTTGGGGATGAGGGTCGAAGCGAAGCTGGGTGGTACAGAGGGGGGAGTGACTCTTTTATCAATATGGAGCGCTACTAATCAAGCCAATTCAACTGACCCAGGGACTGTAAGTAGTCCAGTATAAATATCACGTTCACCACTCAGGATCTCGAGTACAGCCCCTTCACTGTCGACCTTGCACCTAAGCCCGAGCTCTGGTCCACCCGCGTCAGTGAAACAGGGAAAGGTCCACTCATCAAAGTCAGGACATCGTCACCCTCCTCAGAACCCAGTGGGGTGTTGCCCTTGTTTCGTCAGGAGTTGTGGGTGGGCAGAAGACAGACAGGAACAAGGTATTTAGCTTTCATTTCGACCCAGCCTGGAGACTCTCTACTTTCCATAGTGTTTTGTGTCGTATAGCTAACTTGAGCCTGAGCCTCGACCTCTCGACACTCCAGTCGTTTGAGCTTGTCGGAACCTCCATCCCGTGTTACCTGGTCAATAGGTACTCGCAGCCCTCAACATGGCCGTTTTCTTCGGATAACGTACGGACGGAATATATTGACGTGTGTGTGTGTGTGTGTGTGTGTGTGAGAGAGAGAGAGAGTATGTACAAGCACCAATTGCCCAAGGAAAAACTGTAAAGCCAGAAGATGGTGAGGAGTACCAGATAGAACCGTTAGGGGATAAAAACACTCAAGCTGCGAACGGATCGTGTTTTCCTTGGAACGAGTTGTACTGTCTCTGCAAGGCCTCGGTGGGCTTCCATGCTTTAAGCCTCTCAAGACGATCCCAGTTTCCTGCGAGTAGAGGTCTGACCCTTGCGTAAAACTGATCTGTTGTATGTGAAATCTTGTGCTTCTCACTCGCATTGAGGCTGTACAGTTGGTCCGAAGGCTTCTTCTGTTGGTCTGCCACCAATTGCTTGAGCCCCTTGGCCCAATTCTTGTACAGTGTTTCCGCAGACTTGTAGTTGTTTAGCGTGTTCCTGCTCATAGACTGGTTCGTTTTTCCAGTGGCCGAGTCTTTATGACCATGGTGGGCGTGCTTATAACTGACGTCCATCGCATATCTGAAGCGATCAATCAGACGGATTAATTCCTGGGCTGGCTTCACGTCCTCTACATCGGCAGCGTTAACTATTCCGATGGTACACTAGGTCAGCAGTTGCTACTTTACGTGCATGAGCGATGAGGAATTACTTACCTATCCAGTCTGCTGTCTCGTAGTCCATCGAGTACAGCTCCTGAAACATTTTCTCGTACAGCCGTTGCCTTGGAGATGGCCCTTGCAATGTGTGGTCGTCGCTCTGCCACACCTGAAAGTATCGAGATTTGCCTAGGATGAGGTCATCTCGAAGTGAGCCGGAGTGAGCGAGAGCTGTACAGAGATCATATCGGTCCTTATGAGGTTTGAAGCCTCCATAGCTCTGCAAGTTGATACTGAAGTCTCTCGGCTGATTCTTGTAGCTCTCGGAGGTTGCGGGAATTAACGCAGCGTTGGTAGCCATCTGCCACATTGTCCTGTAGCGCGTGTGGAGGTTTTTGGCCATGAGAATCATTCTGTGCCGAGCCGGGATGTCGAGATGCGGGAGGTCAGAACTCATTTCTGGGCCCTCTTCTAGTCCTAACTCTCTGACTCTGTCCTTGTCCTTAATGATTTGTTCTTTCTGAGCCTTGTTATCACTTTCCAGGAGGTCAAAGTCGTCTCTGACACGTTTCAGCGCCTCGCCTGCAAACTGATTCCCGAAGAACCGATCCTGAGCATTCTCGCCTGACTCCGAGTACACGCCGACCTTGGGCAGGTCGATGACGGCCCTCTCGGTAAGAGCCTCTCCGAGGATTGACTCCACATGCTGCCTGAAAGGACCTGGACCTTGATCGTATATTTGCTTGGGGAAGCCGTGTTCCGTCATGACCATGAATCGCCGTGTCTCGTTGACTGGTGCACTGTTATCCGGAATCCAAAACTTACCATGGATGGTAACCACTGGCGGAAGCAGCTTTCGTTTCTTAAGGGCAGGGTTGCTGTCATCGAGATTTTCGGCCTGCCGGCGTGTCTGACCTCCAGGGTTGCTGTCATTGACATTTTCGGCCTGCCGGCGTGTCTGGCCTCCAGGGTTGCTGTCATTGGCATTTGCGGCCTGCCGGCGTGTCTGACCTCCAGGGCCTGGCCCATAAGGGTTGTAATCCGCCATCGTTGTATCACCTAAACCGTCTGTACTGTCGCTGGAAGAGTGTTGCTGTGCGGAAGCTCGAGAAGTATCGGAGATGCCTTCCCCTGGAGCTCGTTCAGCACCGAGTCCTCCCGCTCCAGTTCCTCGGGCGCCCCATCCTCCTCTACGCAAAGATCCGCCACGACGCGAAGAGCCACGCCCTCTGCCGGGTCTAACATTCAACCCTAGGTGCCCTGGTCGACGAGTATGGTCAGATCCTTGACGTGCCCGCCAATTTCGGCTCTCGATACCTCGTCCCTGGCTCATAGTGTTGATCAAAGGTCGCTTAGTGGGACAAATGCTTGCCCAGTATGAGGGTTGATGAGTATAAGATATAACAATAAGGTAACGTGTAGGTACGCCAAGTGCCCTTTGAATAGCTGGGGCGACTGTAGTTATGAAGGTACAGCGAATGCTATTGTTCATTCATCTACGACAGACATTACTCCCTCTAGACATGCCGACTACTGCAAATTGACAAAGAGATCGCAAGTCAGGGACACTGGAACATCATATGTCCCCTGTCCGTTTCCGGCCCCGGTGCCGAGTCTGCAGTACCCTTTTCGTAAGAATTTGGCGCCGACTGGTACTCGGACTCCATGTTGTTAGCCAAGGCGATCAATCTTTTTGTCCACCATTTATCACGACACTGATGGTGACGACCATACGGCTTTGTTCACATTTAGCAAGCCTCCAGCTGATGTACACTTTCTGAAGCGAAACGTTTAGACTCCCATTTTAAGAGGGGAAAGTGTGCTGGTCGTCTTAAAAACGGCGCCGGGTGACCGAGCGAGCGAGCAGCCGGCTATAACAGTCAACTCAACTCTATCATGATCATCATCCTTATGCAAGAAGCAAGCCTGCCTTGGAGTGACACGGAGATGGAAGTCGAGACTACTATCTTGAACATTATCTTTACACGAGCGTGACCAGCCAGTGTGCCAAACCGCAGCTTGTGAAAAGCTAGTTGTATGTTACCTGAGAAGTTGAGCTTCGATGGAAGTTGTATATGCTATACAGTACGAAAGATTGCGAGACGGCAATGAAAGAGGCAAGGAGTTAATCCCTTTGCGTTGGGTGCTCCAGCCTAAACCACTAGGACTACCAATAACTTCTTTGACATGAGTAGTGTCGCTCGAGTGGCTGGCTGCAAAGGTGGAGGTGCCCTGCTTGGTAACAAAGACTCTGCGGGGTCGACTTGACATGTTGCTCTTGGTCAATAGCACGTTGCTGAAACAAAGACACTCCAACACTCTCCCTCCACAAAGAAAGCAACGGACAGTCAGAAATAGAGTCCTCAAAGGAACCCACCATGTCGGCCATAGGGGTTCCTCTTGGCGTTCTTGTCTTCAGCAAGACTACCGGCTTCCGCCACGACTCCATCCCGGCTGGCATCTCGGCTTTCCAGCGTCTGGCCAACCAGTCACAGTCTGGTGAGGCAACACTGCCTCGCCCATTCACCGTCACAGCCACTGAAGATGCCTCAGTCTTCACGGACGCCGGTCTTTCCAAATTCGGTGTCATTGTGCTCCTCCAGACTTCGGGTGACTTTCTCACCGAAGCTCAACTAGAGGCATTGAAAGTATTCGTCCATGCCGGCGGCGGCGTCGTTGCTGTACATTGTGCCTCAACAGGAATGCCGTCTCACCCCTGGTATGGGCGTATGATTGGCGCCGTTTTCACCGACCATCCGGAGCCCCAACATGGCATGGTTACAATAGAAGATCCTGGCCATGGAATCATCAGAGGCACTCTGGGCAAGGGGAAGGGCAATTGGCATAATCTCGAGGAGCTCGCAGAACCTGGTAGCGGCAGAGCTAATGCGCGATGGGAATGTTTCGATGAATGGTACAATTACGCGCGAAACCCGCGGTCGGTCGGCGGCATCCATGTCCTGTACTCAGTGGACGAGACAACGTACAAGGGCGGCAAGCATGGGCAAGACCACCCGATCGCCTGGTGCCAGGAGTTTGAGGGCGGCAGGAGCTTCTATACCGCACTGGGCCACTTTGACCAAGCATATTCGGACGAAGCATTCTTAGGACAACTGCTGAATGCAATCGCCTGGACGTCATGCCAGCTTGACTGAATCTGTTCCGTGCATCGATATGTACATTTTCTGTTTACATGTATGGTGTTGAGTATATACAAAGAAGAGTCAGATAGAGAACAGGACCTCGACTTGCCCATGCAACCCAAGTGCCTTTCTGACCGTTAACGCGCGCGTCTTTGTTTGCTTAGTCCCAGACTAATATTTTACGAGCTGCAACTTCGCCTGGATTGGCGAATATGGGCGACGGCCTAGAAGGATGGGTTGGCATTCGTGAGCAGCTGCTCAAAGTATGCCTGGAACCATGTGCCGGCTTCAGGCGCAGGCTGCAAAGCGTCTGAGAGGCCGCAGTGGTAGTCGTACCGAGCTGCGCTGGTGTCGCTGGTGCCGTCACACTCGCCACCGGGCTTGATCCAGACAAACGCATCCTCGAGCTCCAGCCCAGTGTTGGCAGTAGGACGCATGCCGAAACCAGTACCCCTAGAGAACAGATTTATTAGCGTGGGAATTTTGTCTTGTACTCCTGGACTATAAAACTCCCATGGACGTAAAAAAAAGAAAAAAGCACTTTTTCTTTTCTGATGCGGAGACTTCGTATACACACATACACACACGTGCTGTACTCTAAAAGGGCATTACTCACTTCGCATTGCACCAGTCACCCCAAGCGGTTTGCCCAGTAGGCTGCTTGCCCGAGCGGCCCGTGTCGGTAACAAAGTGCGCGTTCCAGCCGGCAGAGCTGAGGAGAGGAGCGATGGCTTGGACGTAATGGATTTCATCGTAGTTGCTGTCTCCCTGGGTATATGAAGGTGCGGTGGTCAGATTCCAACCATTGTAGTTGGCTACGTTGGTTGCCAGACCACGGAGAGCAGCTGGCTTCCCGGCGTTGGTGTAGACATTGGCGAAGAGGGTAGCGGCTGGCTGGAGATTGGCACTCCAGCCGAGCCAGCCAGCATGGCCGGCGTCGAGATACATAGCCACATTTGGAAGGTTGAGTTGCTTGACGGCATAATCGACGCACTCAAGGTAGGCGTCGTGCGCGTTCTGGCACTTGGCCACATTCTAAAAAACAGCAGTGTTATTATTATTATCATTACCGGTGTTAGCTGGGGGAATTACCATGTTAGTCACCAGGTTTGCCAGAGAGTCCGGCTCAACAATCAGGAGGATCCGGATATCAGAATAGGCGACGAGTTGGGCCCGGATCGCGTCAATATAAGCCTTGTAGTTGGCCACGCCCCCATTGGCGATGCTGTACTCTCCGTTAGACGCCGCGGCAGCACAGTCGCGGTCGGGCAGGTCGTAGACAACAAAGAGACCCGCGTATGGAGGGCTAGCCCCGGCTTTATTGGCAGCCCGGATATCCGCAAGAGTGTCGGCCATGACAGTCGGGACCTTGGAGGCGGTGTCGAGCCACTGAAAGCTAGGCACCTTGGCCACAGCCGAAGCCTTGGCAGCGAGAGCACCGCTCAGGCTGGGCACTGCGAGGTTGAGGACCTCTGAAGCATAATAGTTGTTTGCCCACATCTGAACGCCAGCAAATGGGTTTCCGCTGTATGAGACGGTACCCGAGGCAGTGCCAGTTGACTTGGTCGTAGTGGTAGGGGAGCCCGTCGTCGTGGTTTTGCCTGAGGTCGTTGTAGTCTTAGCGGTGGTCGGTGCCGAAGTACTGCTGGTCTTGCTAGTTGTCGAGCTGGTCTTGGTTGTTGATGTGGTCGTCACTTGACTTCCCGGCAAGCATTGTGAATAATAGTCGTTCTGCTTTACACAGCTGTTCCCCGACGTGCAGCAGGTTGCCCCGGTGAAGCCAATACCTCCGCATTGGGACCTGAGGTTGGATGATGTGTCAGTTACTATGGCCTCAGAATAACTCAGAGACGGTAGACACGCACCATGTTCCGCCACAGTTCTGGCGTTCTTCAATGACTGGGGCAGCCAGCACTGTTGCCGTAAGAGCAACGGCAAGAAAGAGGCGTTTGGCAGCCATGATACTCAAGGGGGTCAGACGGGAGAACCTTGCTGTGATGGTGGTGGATGTTGCGTTTGAGGTCGAGGAGAGCGTGCCAAAGACGCGGGCAGCAACCCATTTTATCAACCAACTGCTTTTGGGCTGCCGAAGGAAGGAACTGATATCCGGAACTGCGGGAAGGGTGGCCTAACGATCGAACGCCGAATGGAGGGCTGATTGTGGGAACCTCGGCCATACTGGGAATCAATGTAGAAACGGAGGCTAGACGAGCGTAAGAATAGCCCTGTTCAGGTGGAAACTCGCTCCGAGGCCGAGATGCCCAGATCAGGGAGCCAGAGACGGTGAGAGTCTAGAAGGACCCGGGAGTCCACATATGAAAGGCGACAAGCACAGACAACTGGTCCAGCAAGCCTCCGAGATGTTCGACAAAGCCGTGCGACGCTTGTCGATCCGGACCTATCTGAGTACACGGTACACCACGCGAAGGGACTTTGTAGTGCATCGGGAGAAGACGCGAGGGTTGACATTGCCATCTGTCGCACTCATTGAGCAAACAGACATGCATGTTCGCCAAGCAGACTGCACAGCCAAGTGGTCTGGACGGTCTCCCACAACCGGGTTCGGATCAGAATCGATAGACCCGGTTGCATGAGTATCATCTCGGAGCCCACGTTCCTGGATAGCCACGAAGGGAACAGTTCAGATGCCAGATGCGGGGTTACATGGGAGCGATTACCTAACTTAGGTTGACTACACTTGCCAAGACTTTGTTGGAGGAGCTCCTTCACACCAGGATGGTGGCATCACAAACGGAGGAAGCAACATGTAACAGCGTCTCAAGGTAGGATCCGCCAATGCATGTTGGCATGTCGTGCCACAGTACGAAGAGCCGCAACACTGACGATAGGACCTCTGGTGAAGACGGATGTCCGGGTAGCCTTCCGCCTCGCCATTGAAGTAAAAAAGATCAGCCCGCCCAGTACACCCATGGCACATAGATGCAATGTCGAACATGATGTCCACCATGTGCGTGTTTCCGGGCGGAAGGACTGTTCCCCCACCTTGGTAGTGCTCTCAATAGCTGGCCCCTCCGAGGCACCGTGAGGAGGCTGATATCCGTCTTTGGCGGATTGCAATTCTTTGGGACCCCATAGTCACCCATTGGATATTATTAGGATTCGTTCGAGCAGCCATTGCCGGCTTCAACGCTTGTCAAAGATGACGTTGAGGCGGCCGTCCAAAGCCAGCGTGACTGCATTCATCATGGTGGCTGCGAAATCTCTGCTGTGGAACAGTATCCCAAGCTCTTGACTAGTGTACCAGCTTGCTCGATCCATATTACCGGATCCGAGAACCGTGTGCTCCCCATCAACAACAGTCAGCTTGAGATGCGAGTGAACAGGCTCCTTCGGGGCTACAAGTAGACTATGCTGTCGGTCTGGCTTGCTCGCCTGGCGTGGCTGGAAATATGATATGCGAAGCTGTCCTGGAAGTAGAGTTTGACCTTCAAGATCCGATTCAAAAGCAACGCTGTGCTGCGCATCGTCATCGGGTACAACACGTCCGCGGTGCACCTCCGGTGCGGGCCTCGCCGCTTTCTGGATCATTGAGCTGTATCGCCGTATCAGGGAATGGACACACCAGCTGGTGGTCGTTCCGGCGGTGAGGAGCTGCTCAACAAGCATCATATTGTAGCTTGTTATAATGGTCACATCGACTCCTCGACTGAGAGCATCCAGTAAAGCTTCAATTACCGGTGCGCATGTAAGATTGGGTGTTTGAACGTATATAGTGTGGCGAGAGTTGTTGATGAGGTGAAGCAGTGCCACGTTGAGCGGCGTAGGCGGCGGAGGAGCAGCGGCCTGCCAAGGGAAAGGGCGAAAGTTGGGGTTCCGATGGTGTGATGAAGGCAGGATTACCGTCAAGATGGGTGAAGATGGCGATGGAAGTTGCTCGCAGTGGTGTGCAGAACTGAGAATAGGCTCCGGGGACGGCGGATCAGGAGCCTCTGGCGGGCTTCCCGTGGGCAAACGTGGAAGCTTACCAAGGTCCATGTTCCAGGGGTTCCAGGTCCTTGCGAAGAAGTCCAACAAGCCAACGATGGCCGGGCCGCTAATTTCGACACAACCTTCTAGCCAAGCTTCCCAGCTGACATTGCAACTTGGAATGAAAGCTCGGTGGCGGTCAATGATGAGGAATTTGGGATGCATGACGCTGAAGGGTAAAAAGAAGAGTGTCTTGACTTGAAGTTGGATGCGACCTGCATCAAGCACTTGGGCAGCTGGCAGGCCCAGAGTCTTGGGCCACGACGAAGGGGGATATGTGTAGCCATGGCGAGAGGACGTGTGGAATAGTTTCTGAAGGAGGCTGCGCGAGGAAAAACAGATGTGCATGCGCAGAGGCTGCACATGGCCTCCGCGGTCAATGAGTGCCCGTCGATGCGCGGCCAGCCTGTCGAGGGCGTCACCAAGGGCAGACAGTGTCTCTGACTTGGCCCAAAAGCAGGTGACGAGAATGACCTCGGAGTGGGCAGCGAGAATGGCTGGAATCAGAGTGGTGGTGTAGATGTCGGCTCCGGTTCCGAGCTGGACCTGGACGGGGGTGCTGCTCGACACCAGCAAGTCCACGTCGGCCGCGTCTGCAACATTGTAGCTAGGAAGCTCAGGTTCTGCAGTTGCAGCAGTAGTAAGTCTAGTAGCTGGGTTCGACTGAAGTTTCTGAAGTTTCCTGATGAAGTCGCGAGCAAAAGTGGGCGCAGCGTCCATGGCAGAACTCCACCTCAGGTCGTCGATGCTTGTGTCACGGGAGCTGGACTGATAAAGTTGGAACTTGAAGTCGACGAGGTGCAGTCAGCAAGGTACGTGCATGAACCTTACGTAATCCACTGCTGACCGCGATCCACAGGGCGGACTGGAGTCTTGACCCACACATTGGAAGCTTAAGGTACATACCTCTGGTACCTTAGGTACCTCAAAATACAACAAGGACAGGAAAGTACGAAAACCAGTAGTTCTTTCCATGAGATCCAATTGCCATGTCGTCAACTTCAGTTGTTGGCACCTTATTAGTAACAGTGCCCGTGGTTTCTTCACTTCATGACACTCTGAGGTGTTCGTATAAAGAAGCCACCACTGGCGGCCCCGGTCACGGGCAAGACAGGCAATTACGTATTAGGTACGTACGCGTACTAAGTCTACACAGTAAGAAGTCAACTCTCGCAACCTGGAACCTCCGGTCTTTCACGATACAACATTGGCTCCTGTCAACGGTCATCACCTCACGACGCTGCATGTCTCTCTGCAAGTTGCAAATATTGTATCTGCATCGCAGCTCCCTTCCAGCGGCCTCAGCGAACCACGTGTCTGGTAATATCTTGGTCTCCCCACTGCGAAGCACCGTCAACCATTAAGACCAGTCCACAGGGGGCCAGAGCTTGCAGCCCCTGTCTTGGCAACCCCTTCAAGACGACCGCCCAGCCCGCCCCTTTGTTTCAGCAAGCCAAAATGTTTCCCTGAGCTGGCCAGGGCATCCAGTGTGGACTTCAATCCAGCTCTGCCGATGGCACGGGCCGTAGTGAGCTTGTTGCAAAAGCCAAGCTCGTGCTTTTTCTCTTCTTCAATTCCATATAGTTTTCTCGTCCTCTCGTTTCTTTGCAAGTGCAAATTTCCCTTCAGCAGTGACTAGCATTCACTATCTTTCTTCTCGCCGTTCTTTCAGTTCATTCCTGGCTTATATCACTGTCACCTGTACTCTGGAAGTACAGCCGTGAAGGCGTCCGGCAATTTTGAACTGTACCGGTTGCAGCAGTGTTTACGATACCCCGGTTTCTCTCAAGTCGCCGAAATCAGCCTGCAGAAGAGGTGCCGACATAGGAAGACAAGAGCAGCACAATGGCCGAAGACGGTGCTCAAGCTGCCATGCCTGCCACCACCGGGGAGGCCTTAGCCTCTCACGACCACACATCCCAGCCCAGTGTACCTATTATGTCTATGCCGCCTCTTGCCCAGGAAGAATCGCCAATGTCGCCCCGTATCCATACTCCGAACCCATTCAGCCGCCACAACACCAGTCTAGACTTGGACGACTACTTTGTAAGTTACGCCATCCGTCATGCCGGTACAAAATCAGTACTAACCGTTGAGACTTCAGAAAGGGCCACGCGACATCCAGCGGCATTCGAAATGGCCTGTATTTCTGAGAATGCATGGGAGCATCCTCCCAAAGATGATCCTGCCCCTGCTCACTGTTGCTGCTTGGTCGTCCGCCATCTCCGTCATCCATTTCTATAGGACAAACCGTAAGCAAACGCCTGCCCAGGAGCATGCAAGCCATAGCTGCGCGCGAGACTGATCATATTCGCACCTCTAGTCGGAACAAACTCGATTCTTCTTACCGTCACCGGTTTTGTTGTCGGTTTGGGTCTCTCGTTCCGCAGTTCAACTGCCTACGAACGGTAAGCCCTCGGGAGTCACATATCACTTTCGTTACTTACTTTTCTCTGCCAGATATGCCGAAGGACGAAGATACTGGGCTCAGCTTATACTTGCCTCGCAGCAGTTGGGCCGCGTCTTCTGGATCCACGCCAAGGAGCGTGATGGCGACCTCTCCCAGAAGGATCTGCTGGCCAAACTGTAAGCCTTGGTGCAACATGACCCATGCCAGCCATGTAGTTCTCATTCGGAGCTGACAAGCCTGATGCATCAGTACTGCGATGAACCTCCTTGTTGCGTTTGCTGTCTCTCTGAAGCACAAGCTCCGATATGAGCCCTTTACATCCTACGATGACTTGTCCAACCTAGTATCCCACCTAGATACGTTTTCCAGTATCGCCACACGCGACCAACCCAAAAATGCCACTGCTCGCAAGCGGCCTGGATTACTCAAAGCCACTGGGGAGTACTTGGGGGTCTCCTTTGCCGCCAGCAATCCGCGCAAGACAATCAAACAGGCACATCGGCCGCTCGGTAACCTTCCTCTCGAGATTCTCGGGTATCTTGCTAGCTTCACGGATGAACTGGTTCAAAACGGCCAGCTGGCAGTCCCCATGCAGCAGACGATTGCATGTAAGTGGTGAAAGACATTCTGATACTTTCCAGCGTGTATAAGTCTGTCCGCCGGAGGTTTGCGCTAACACCTAGCTAGATAACAATATTGCCTCCTTGAACGATGTTTTGACGGGCACTGAGCGAGTCCTAACCACGCCCCTCCCCATCGCATACACAATTGCCATCAGCCAAATCACCTGGGTATATGTATTCTTACTGCCCTTCCAACTACTGTCGGTCCCAAACATGGGATGGGTGACCATTCCAGCTTCTGTTCTGGCGGCCTACATCATACTAGTACGCCCCCTCCAAACCCCCCCCCCAAAAAAAACCCCCTTCAACACCTTCACCCTCCACCCGCAGCCCACTAACTCGCAACCCAGGGTTTACTCATGATAGGAAGGGAAGTCGAGCAACCCGTGAGTATCTCTTCCCTTCAAGTTTCTTCGAAACGGTTGCTGACAATAACGCTTGTGTGTTAAGTTCGGCGAGGATGTTAACGACCTACCACTCGAGAGCTACTGTGCCCAGATCGCCTCGGAGCTCGATATTATAGCCTCCAAGCCCAAGCAGCTGAATCGTGACTGGATCGAAACCGTCGACAACCGCGTCTTGTGGCCTCTGAGCAGCAACGGTTGGCAAGCCTGGATGAACCGGGGAGAGCAACGCGTCCGCGAAGCCCTGAGGGCTAAGACAGAGATGGGCTTCGAGGCCAGAAAACAGATGGAGTCAACTGGGACCGAGGGCGAGAAGCACGGGAACCGGGACACTGTTGCCGTGTCTGAGGTCTAGGCCCTGGGCGTCGTGTTTGTAGTGGTCATCCAGTGAGGACAACCGCACTGCTTCACAGATTGAAATCATTAGGTGTATTGTAAAAACAGTCAGCCTGTTCAATTAGAATTATGTCAATGATCAATTGTTCCAAGTACGTAGTGCAAGCTAGGTGGTGGGAGAAAATATTAAGAAGCACAGCACAAACAGTGCACATGCGCACATTATGTCCCCCTAGTGAAGGAAAAAGGGGTAATCCGGATGACCCACCGAGCAGGTCTCGCAGCCTGGGTCCTACAGCATTATGTGTCCGCCACTCCAACTTCTTAGGCACCTGATCCCGACGATGCACCAGCGGGTAGTTTCGAATTATTATTAGATTAATCGGGACGCTCCAGTATCGAGCTACGTAAAGGTCGTATGGCGCAGATTATGAGGTGTATCAGATAACGTCCTTGCAAAGCGTTGAGTCCACACCAGCCGCCCCCATAACAAACAGAAATCTATCACGAAACTAGGCCACCGCAGTTATCGTGTAAGGTTTGACAGGAAGGGTGACAGGGGCACACTTGACTTCCCGATCCGAATAGATCTGGCCCATTGTCCAATTCGGGTTCGTCCACGTCGTGTCGTTGCACTCGAGGGTGAGGTTCACCGTGGCATAACCCCTAAATGTGGTTCTAGTATTCTTAGTCAGTACCAAACAGCCCAGCACAGAGGCAGATAGAGGTAGACAGAGGGAGACAGCTGGGCGAGGGCGGACAAATGCTGGACATAAATAAACCTACGGATATTGTGCATCTTCATCTGAGCATCTCCATGTCTGGTTGAAGTCCAGCTGGCCCGACGCACGATTAAACGCGAATGTGGCCCCGGTACCTGCAGGGCTTCCGTCGGGGATGCTGCACTCGTACCAGAAGTCGCCGTAGAAGAAGTCGTTCAGCTGCGAGCTGGTAGCGTTACAGACGGCTTTGTACGGCAGAGCCGGATTTGAAAGATTGAAGTTGGTATAACCCCACGAGTTCTGGTGAGCCGGAGTCGTGAAGATGTAAGACGCATGGTAGTCGAACTCATCCACCATCCAACTAAAGTTGCCAAAAGACGCCTCCGTACAACCCGGGTTGGCGTCACGTTGCTCGACTAGAAGCGTCGGACTGGCGAGAACCACGGGGATCAAAGCCAGAAGGCATATTGGCAGTAGAGTCATTGCGATCTCGGCGGCTGGGCTGGCAGAAAGATGGAGACGAGGGTGGTTTGTTTGTTGTGTATGGTTCTCACAGTGACTGCAGCGCAAATGGCTCTTTATAGTCTGATCTGTCGAAAAAGCGGTGTAAAGTGATGTCAAGACGTGGTACGGAGTGCACGTTGCGTATAGTAACAATCCTTGGAGCGGTCAGAGGTATCTGCGCTTGGATAGGTGAGTGTCTATGTTCTAAATACTCGCCTGAGTATTCGTACGGCGCGTCTCGGACTCGGCGGCCAGTAACACCTGAGAGGTCCTTCACCGTGATCCGGCGTCCAGTAACCCAGCGCAGGTGACGTCTGCGGACGTGTCGCGGAGGAATGGCGATCTCGTGGCTTAGCTTCCCCGGGCTCGTATTCTGCGTGTTTTGCGGGTTTCCGTACGTCAGCTGTCATGTTATAGGGCCATGCAATCCAAGATGCGCCTGATGAGCCCCGGTCATTGGTGTTTTCCCCCAAAAGTGTCTAGACGAAACCCTGTTTCTGTGGAAGCCTCAACGAGTGTAACGATCAGGAATAGCCCAGGCTTGAAAAGGTCGCCGAGGCTGAATCGTCGTCCGTACGAAGTGACACAAGTCGTTCGGTGCGTCAGAAAAGAGCACGATCCAATAGGCCTTCCATGCGCTCCGCAGGCTTGGGGATCGTCAGCAGATCTCGTCTGTCCACAGATCTCGATAAGGTTTCGGCTTGTTGGGGGGCAACTTTCGGCCTTGACGATGCAACAGGGTACAAAATGTGGCTAGGAGTACGTAGTACAGAGCTGCAAGGGGTCAGGTTGCTGCTTCCCGGACCTGCCGGGTTCACAGATACCGTAGATGGCCGACTATGATAACACCCGGACGTGGATGCTCGTGTTAACTCCAAGCCAAGACAAGTCTCTGTTGGGTAAGACCCCTAGAACATTCTACCGCTGTACCTTCGACATAGCTCTGCAACACCACAGTGGACAACACCGCAATACGTGACTCCGGACTGGTTCGATACAACATCATGTCAGCCAAGAGGAATAGAGCCCTTCGATCCAGGGCTGTGAGCATCGAAAGTCACAACGCGCGTCATGCTATTGGGAGGTCGGATGTACACACTGCAAGCATGTACCACAGTGGACTGGTCTGGCGTATCGGGTTGTATTATGGAGACCTTTTGTTGGCCGGCATATGGACGTGTCGACGACGTCATCAAGCGAGCTGGATAACGAGCTTCGATAATGATCTCTACAAAGCGGAGAGCCATACATACCATCATCTCGCGTTCTCATGGTCAAGTAGCGCGGGCAACACGATGTGGGACGGAGCGACCGTGCGACTTTTTCTTGTTGAAGACGACAAAGCGATAATATTTTGACCCATGACACATACCCAAACTATCGCAGGTTAACTTTGTAGCTCGCTATGCCGTCGAAGACATCCAAAGACAACGGCGAGGCACACAAGGGACTGCGGCAGCTGGCAGTCGAGAAGACCCATGGCGAAGGCGCGAATCCATCCCTACTCGGCGACCCTATCTCTCTTACGACCGAGGTGGCCACCGAGGACCAGTCCGACAGTGGAAACCCCTCGGAGACAACAGCAGACTCAACCTCTGCGAAAAACACAGAGACTGCCAAGTGTGGAACGACGTCGGATGACAATCACACGAAAAGAGACCCGGTCGACCATGACAATGGACCTAGCCGCGACTCGGGAAGTGTGACGCCCGGGCGACCTTTTTCGAAGCTATAACACTGGAGGCGATTCCGGGGCCGTAGCATAGTACCGGTTTGGAAGGCGGCACCAAGAGCTGTAAGGTTCACATGTTGGTTCTGTGACTGATCGTGGAGACGGACGTGGTGGACTATGTACCATTACAGCTTCTTTTGCAAATAGGTATAATAGAGTGCCTTCCAGCGAGGTTGTTCGTACAATTTTCAGCCCAAGCAAAGATTACTCCGGACGCCATGCGATGCATTAAATAATACGTAATTCGAACTGATGCGGACCAGAAAATCGGTCAGAACCTGGAGTGAGGATGTGTCAGTATACCTCTATGATGGCTCAGGATGGACGAAGTGAGGAGCATACCTTATTTCGTAGCTGCCAGCCCTTGTCATATACCGAACCCACTTGACGCTTGAGTAGTTGCTTTTCTCGAACACTTTGAGATAGCGGACTAGTAGCCCGGAACTAGTGAACATCAACAGACTGAAGCTAAGGTTCAGGGGAGGCCGGCTCCAGGCCTTCTGGTTGGTCATGCTGGTGAGCTCGGCCTCGGCGCTCAACACGAACTCACTGCCGCCTGTAAACCTCCCGATTTTCCAGACGATATTGTTTTCCGACGGCTCATACTTGGCCTTTCCTTGTGTGCACCTCTCGGTGATCCTTGCAGTGTTGAGCGGCGTCGGTATGCGGACAATAACGTTGGTCGCGAAGAGCTTGGAACCGAAGTTGGCCTTGACGCCGATGCTGTACTCGACTTTTGTCTTGCCCACCTCGTTGACGATGGCATGCACCTTGAATGGCAGGTTGACGTTCTCGGTTGCGCGATATCGCATGAGCTCGAACTCGCCGTCCGGGGGGATGAAGCTGATGATGCGGTCGCTGTCGAACTTGCCAAGCTTGACGCACTGGTGGAATTGGCAATCCTCCAGTGTAACGCTTCCGGCGGCAGCTTTCGTGGCCTTTGTTCCCATCTTGTTGCCGCTTGGCAAGCTTAGCAGGCCGTCGTTATCCAGCAGCAACCTGTCGTTCAGGCCAAACTTGCACTCGGGCGTGCCGCTGAGATAGGCGCGCATTATGATTTGGCCGGTGACATCGGCGCGCAGGACGGAGCCTGTGGCAGACATGAGAAGATTAACATCCTCAATAACGTCGACGAATGCTTCGTTCTTGCGGTACTTGACGTCTGCCTTGCGCCATGACAGCGCGCCGGTTGCCTGCATGGTGATCTTGGCCGAGTCTTCGGGTGCGCGTTCGGACTTGACGCCCTCGGTGGTTATGTACATCTTGAGCGTGTCGGTCTCGGTGTTTTGCGGGTAGCCAAAGTCGATGATCTCGTCGAGGAGCTCATAGACGAGCACAAAGTTGTTCTTGACTGCCTCCTCGTCGAACTTGCCAAAGTAGCCGCGGCCGAGCTGGATCAGGCGGTAGAGGAACTCGAAGACCAGGGCGGCATTGGCGTTGCTCTTGGTAATGGCAACCAGATAGATGTTCTCGTGCTTGACATGGCTGAAGGTGGTGCTACCAAGAGTGAGAATGGGAGAGCGGACCTGGGCGTTGCTGATGACCTGGATGCGGAACACGTCGGCGAGGCGAGGCCGGCAGTCGTTGCGGAATGCCCGGAAGATGAGGTTCTCTCCCTTTTGGTTGAATATTAGAATCCCCGACAACATCTTGGCAACCTTTGGTCTTTGTGGCCTTTGCGTGGCGGGAGCCAGGAACGATCAATCTTGTGCGGTTTCAGACCGTTGATGTTTGTCGGAGCTTCGCGAGATTATCAAGCTGGAACGACTGGAGAGGTTCAAGGGTCCAAATTCGAGGTGAAGCTCGGTGAGGAACCCCACCAAGACTCTGCCCCATGGGCCCCACCTGCATTAGCTGCTCGCTCAGGGGTCAAGGTCGCGTTCTCTCTTCCTGTCTCCCCGTCGTCTGAGGTCGTCACCATTAAACTCCAGCCATCTCCCCCATCAACCACAGCCATTGCTTTTGCTTTGCTGCTGCTGTTGCTGCTCTGGACGGCCTTGCTTGTCTTGCCGCTCTGTCTCTCCAGCGTGTATCTTATTTTCCCGTGCTTCACTCCAGGGCTGAGAAGGGCTGAGACTACCTCCTCTCCAAGGTAGCTGGAGCATGATGCACGTCTCCTGAACCTAGCCTAGCACAAGCCGGACATATACCTGGGTTTCAACAGAGTGTTGCCACCCGGCTTTGACTCGGCTCAGCAACCTAGGTATTCAACAATTCAGGCCTGAGGGCTCATTAGTCGTGGGTTCCGTTACCTTGTCTGCGACACCGTGAAGCACGGAAACCACTAGCGTCTTTCTTTGCCGTCTGTTTTTACACCGAATCCGGCCCCTGTCTACTGGGTTAATGAGGGCCGAGGAAGACCCTATGTCAGGCTCATACAACTTCCCGGGCATCGACGCAGTTCGTAGCTGCTTTACATCGCAATGCCCGTACTCCTGAGTTCAAGTCGGTGGCCGAGACAGTGGCTAGGAATGACACTTCGAGGGGCACTTGACAAGACCCGTGCATGAAGGTCAATGTACAATGCAGCGTTGGATCAAGTTCAGTCCATTCCGCTACTCTTCTAAACGGAGTCTATGGACAGGGGATAGAGGAGACATCCTCAGCGCCCGTCCCCAGAAGAACTCACATATTACAAGTGTCAGTCGCTCCGTTCTTTTAGCTTTCCCAGTGGCTGAAGTCAGCCCCCCTCTCCCAACCCCTAGTAACCCGGAATTCAATACTTGAGCTCCTTGAAAGAGGTTGCCAGATCAACGAAATCGGCTTCGGCGAGTCCCAAGTCGTCCCTAGTCAGCACCTTGTCACCTGGCTCTGTCCACGATCTTTCTGCGAATTCGTCCCAGAAGCGGACCATGAGGCCCATCTCTTCGGCCCACATGGGCCACAGAGCGTTGTATGTTTCAACATCTGTCCGCACAGAGATTGCTTCTTTGCCCTGGACCACAGCCCACGTCTTGAGAAGCTCGTCCGATGTCAAGGTGGCAATATCAGCTCGCACGATTGCCCCGTTCCGGGTCTGCTGCGGTTTGTCCAAGATGGCGCGCACAAAAGGGCCGATATTGGCTCGCACGTCACCAATGGTCGTGAACGGGGTGTCGGGGGAGTATGATGTAAACTGGACATACTTGCCGGAGGTAGGGATATGATAAGGCGTGAACATCGGGAAGTTGTAGTTACTGTCGTACCAGGTAACCCAGAGGAATGTCGTCTTGGCCAGCAAATCCTTCTCTTGGCGGATGAAGGAGTCGGTACGGTTCTTCCCCTCGAAGTGCGGCACGGTGTACTTGCCCCCGCTAACCTTGGTACTGTTGGGCAGGGTGCTCCAGATGAAGTGTTCAAGACTGTCCGTGGCCGCGGCAGCTTTAGCGACGTTGGTTCCCTGTTGCGCCTCGACATCCACTGCCTTTTCCGGACCGAAGGCTGCAAAAGGTTCGAAGAAGTTGGTCACTGCATATACCACATGTGAACCAGCAAAAGCTGCTTTCAGCGACTCAAGGTTGTTCAGGTCGGCCTGGACGATCTCGACACCCCGAGCTTGCAAGGTCTTGGCGGTCTCACCATCTGGGCGGCGAGTTACTGCACGGATGTGATACTTGGCTGGGTCTTGCAGAAGAGCGGACAAAACGCCGTTGCCTTGGTTGCCCGTGGCTCCGAGAATGGTAACTATCTTGGCTGACATGACTGCTCTTGCCTGCTCCTGTTTCTTCGAGGGCCGGTATCAGCACTGGTCAATGCTGTGTATCCGTACCTATCAGGTAGATATGAGTTGCGTGGGGTAACTTGCGGAGCGTATTTATGGGAGACTTTTGGCGAACTGCAGTGGTGCTTGGCTGAGAGTGGAATTGAGTAAGTTCTGGTGCAGATTATGTCCCGGTATATCTTCTGGCGACTGCCAGTTCTAGCAAAGTAAGAAGGCCACTGGAGGTTCGGATGCCATCTATTTGTACTCTCATGTGTGATACACAAGCTGGCGGTGTCTGGGATCTCAGCTATGACCGGGGTTACCTCTACTGCAAGTCATTGAACGGGGACCAACCAAAGGTATGTACATACCTTAACTACCTACTCATCAGAAAGTTCATGCTTGATCAGCCACAATGAGGAGGTTCAAACATCCGATATCATTAATAATGCAGAAGTAAATTACAAGGCTGGCAATAATAATCATTAATGAAGTTTAAGCTTCCGACGATCCGGGAACGCCTGCTTGGCTTTGATTCGATGGTCGCACTTCCGAGTGACAACCTCTACAGAGATGTCGTGACCATGCGTCCGCCATGCAGGGCTGAGGGAGAAGAGCGTGCGTACAGCTCCATGTTGCTGACGAACTGCATTCAGTCCTTCTCCACCTTGACTTGATATTCCAGGCTGCTCCCTGACAAAACACTCAATGGTCAGGCCCGGACCATGTGAGAGGTCTAACCCAGGTATACCATCCATCCCATAGCTTCATGTTCTGTAAGGGCTCTGTAAAGCAGCGAAGGAAGAATCATCTTAAAAGCTCGGATTAGACTGAGAGTAACGCCCAAGCAGGACGGGCCAGTTGGTTTGCTCGGAAGAATAAGGAATTTGCAACGGGATCATCATCGCTATGGCTGTCTTCAGGATCTTCTGACAAACAAATGCACTCATTGAACTGTTCTTCACAACCTGATACAAGAGTCACAGGTGGCGCCTCGGTGTGGTTCTTTGTTACAAGCCGATGAAGGCGTTGAATGGAACGAACACTCGTCCCTCGCGAACCGATCTGACATGCACCCGAATAGCAATGCTCCATCTCCAATTGCCTGTTGTTATCTTCCAGGCCAGCTCCATCCCCAACGCCATCTGCCCAAACTGTGAAATCAATCATCGGCGCTGTCTAGAGCTCTCCCAGGTGTCAAGCACAAAACATCACCATCCAAGAACCAAGTGGAGTGTGGATAAATACTGAGAGTTCCTTCTCAAGAAGACCTCCCCAACCAGGACAACGACAACGCCTTGCTTCGCCGTAAACCACCGGAGCAAAAAGCTCCCAACATCATGCACCAAGGCATTTCCCTGCCAACATCCCATCATATCTTCTATCTCGATCACGACTATGGGGTGCTCCCTTCTGCCCCTTCTGCCCAGTATCCACAAAGACGCCATGAGAGCTTCGTCGCTGGTTCGTCACATCACCACATGAAAGGATCATCTGTCTCCTAAGATGGCGACCCTGGAGCCGATAAGTTCCACTCGTATGGGATGTATTGGTGGCGAAGTTTGCTACTGGGACCTTTCTTGCCCAGTTCTGCCTGTTTTATTTCCACTTCAGACCATGCCACCTCCGATCCCCAATCCGCATTGGCATTCCAATGTGTCTTCTTCCCTCCGCTTAACTGCCAGTCTTCTTGGCCTTTGAAACGACGTGGCCTCCTTGTTGAAGCGCGACCTGCTCCTGATGATACCATATGACGGTCAAACCCCTCGCTTGCTGTCTTGACGAGAGCAGCAACCCTCCGGTCTATTGCCTGCACCATCCGGCTCAGACCCTGGTAGAGGTCATCCAGTACTGACAGGTCATCGGATGTTGCTCCTAGGAAGATGCCTTTCGGAAGGGCACAACCAGAACGCAGATGTTGCAAGCTGATTGCCATTCTGAATAAGGGGTCCTGATCGAAAGACCGAACTCGGTCTGTCCCGTCGACGTATGGATACTCGGCTAATTCGTTGCTGAATGTGGTGTGTGTGCGACTTGTGTCGGTGATCAAAGTCATGGAGCTGCCGGGTGTGATTCCGTTGCAAGACTTCCCGCTCAGTCCTTGGATTAGGGAGCAGTTGAGGCTAGCTGATATAGAGTTATCCATTGTGCCGGCGGGACCACCCAGTTTTGGTAAAACGTCTCGATTAGTAGAACTGGTACGCTTGGTAGTGATCGCCGTGTCTTCGAGTCTCAGTCTAGGGGCGGATGCGTTTGGACGTTCATCGTCGACAGTTCTGAAAGTTTCGGGTTGGATGTCTTCGGCATGACTTCCAGCGAGAGGCATATAGCCGAGCGGGTTAGGGATAGACCCCGATGTCGACACGGATCTAGCCTTGGTCTCGGTGATAGCTCGTTGAATCTCTGGACGGATTTTGGCGTCGATCGACTTCATAATCTGCCGAATACGCCCGCGCTGAGCTTCGCGCGCCAGAAGAGACATGTTCGCACCCTATCCATATAAAACGATAGATAGGTGAATAGAAGTCCTGGTTGAAACATTTTCGGCAAGCTGAGCTCCAAAGCGAAAGATGCGTGCGTTGTTGGTAGGTACCTTAGGCAGACGTAAACAACCTATGAGTCAGAGTTTCCAACTTGTAGTCGGGTGTTTGGCTTTTCAGTCGCTTGTTCGGATTCAACTGGGAAGGAGCAACCGAAGGTTTAGTGGCTTCCGAAGGAAAGGAGCTCCTTTAGTGGTCCGTGACCGGCCGCAAGTGGTTCCAAATCGGCCCCCCGGCCGGAGATGTGGGGCCGGATATGAACGGCATGAGGTGCTTCCGCATGGAATCCCAGGCAGAGCAGGTCACTTCTTTCCTTTAGGGGTACTGTAATATCCTTCGGTCCGAGTGGAGCAAAGGTCCGATGGAGTCCCCGAAGAAGAACTCATGTTGATAAATATGGCACGTCAGCTATACATTGCTTCTTTTTTTCTTACAGTACCTATATATAAAGCACGTACATACATGTACATACGTTGGTGCCAAGATCCGCTGGGTATCACAAACCGTGCTATTGCTATACATCGTCTCTTGGTTTCAGAAATAGTCCTATGACGGCCTGTTGGTGGTCTTCCAACGACCTCCTCTCCTTATCCTTAGTAGGTAGTGGGGTTCGACAGACTACTCTTGCGAATATCTCGGCAAACCGCCGTTCCTTCGCCTGGCGCTTCTGCATTGCCGCGACCGCCTCTGCAGGCGGAGTCGCCACGTTGCGCCGGAAACTGAGCGACCGCCGCCCCAGAGGCGCAGTAGTGACAGGCGTCCGCAGAGCTTCAACGGCAGCTTTGCTGAGAGGGGCGAGCTCCGAGATAATCTTTGCCAGCGTCGTCATGAGGAAAACAAAGGATATGTTGTGGTTGGGCGAGGTCGACAAGACCTCTAGAACCGCGGCCTTGTCGTCCTCCAGAATTCTGTCCGCCGTTGGCATCGTCGCGGGCACCTTAGCCTGTCCCAAGATAGCGAGCGATGCTTGTTCGATCCTAGCCCACAGGGGCATCGAGACGATACCGTCCGCCAGGCTTTCGAGAAATAGCAACAGCACCTCGCTAACCACCTCAAGGCGCTCAAGTGACGGGGTTTCGGGCGGCAAGGCTGCAGATATTGGCGTATCGGTGTCGAGAGCGTCAAGCACAGCTGTGAGGAGTTTCCTTCGGACGCTCACATCAGTTTGTCTCCAGGTCATCTCTTCGAATGGCCATCCGGCATCGTCAGGTATCTTGCATTCCTCCAGCATTTGCTCGTCAGCCAATGCGCGCTCCGTAAGAGACTCTAGCGCTTCTGTGAGTTTGAAGAGCTCCTTCGGAGCAGCGAAGTGAACAGGAAGTTCGTAAGGGATGGCGCCAGTGCGTCCATCGGCCTCGTTCAATCTAGACTTGGCAAATGCCCTCAGCCCACCATCGGGCACACGGATGAGCTCGTCTAGGGAACGACCAATGCATGTCGGTGACCACACCGCTCGCACAGGAATGAAATAGTCTCTTCCACCTTTAACACGGAGAATAAGAACATCTTCAAGTCGAATACCACCCTCGTTGAGCATGCGGGCCTGACTGATGTCGCAAATGAATACTTTGAGCACTGCTTTGACAGTCTCACCCGGTTCCAAGGTCACTTCGTCGCCAAGCTCCGTCTCTTCCGAACTTGAGTCAGAGTGTACAAAAGCGGTGGCTAAGGGAAAGATTGACCTCTTTTCTTCGTCTTCGTTCGTCGTCGGGCTATTTACGAACGAGAAAGACGCCGGAACGCGACCGGTATTGGCCAAAGTCACGCTAGCTTCCTGCTGTACCCGGAATCTTATTTCTCCAAGGTCGACAGCGTGCTCGGAGAGATCAGGGTGAGAAGCATGCTCACGACGCCGAGTCTCATGCCCATCAATGACGATGGTAATGCCAGGGCGCCCTTCGTTCTCGGCCCGATCAAGTTCTCGGGCAACTTCGGCATGGACCTTGGCCTTCAGGTCAGGAACCACGGCGTCATAGTCGAGAGTGAATATGGATACGATAGGCTTGTGGTCTGAGGACGTAATACGTTGATGCGAGGTGTAGATATCTAGGTGTAACCGATCAAGAGCGCCGTCCTTGGTCGTAACTTGCTCGCCGGTGTCTCCCTCTTCGTCGTAGTCGTCGTAGTCAAGACCTGCCTGCTCGCCAGTCTGATCGTCTCCATCGTTGTCTGGATCGTAGTCGAACAGGACTTGGTCATCGTCGCCAGCGTGCTCCATGCCACGTGCCTTCATCTCTTCGTCCCTTTTTCGAGCTTCTTCCTCATCCTTAACTCTCTGCTCGTAGTGCTCTCTGTCGGTACGAGTGCGGTACAGGACTCGGTCGCACCAGCTGGGAGCCCTTTGCTTTTCACTGGAGTCGAATAAGCTGACTGTGCCAACGTCATACTTGTACGACGGTAAGAAGGTTATGGGACCCTCGCGCCAACCGTCATGGAACGCTTTCCGCTCCCTCATAACCCGTCTGAGTTGGTCGTGAGGAAGGAGCGAGTCTAGAGTAGCCTGCAATGAGGCAGGATCGTTATGGGGATCTGAGTTAGGGTCGAACTCGTTAGGATGAGGGAGCGAGCTGGACGGGTGGCGAAAGCTATGCTGCGTTGTTGCCGGCGGAGCAACTGCAGACCCTTGCTCACTCCCTTCCCTACTGCTGTCTGACGACCCGTGAACAACCACCCCCTCGCCCTCCGGAGGTGATTCTTGACCCTTGACCTCCACGTCATATTCTCCTCTGGTATGCAGCATAAGCAGGCGACGAATGTCGTCGCCTGGAAGCCCTTCCAGCCGAAAATTTAGGTCACCGAACCAAAATGCAAAGTCCTCGTCGCCGATGGTATCGCCCTCGTCTTCTGATACCCCGGCATAACAAATTGGTTCGAATTTGGCGCGGCCCTGGATGGCCATGGCGTCCCAGACACGGCGGTCGGCAGCGACCTGATCGTGACCGCTCGCTAGATGGCAGTTGACAAATACCAATCTCGTTGTCTCGCCTAGCACAATCCGCGTGGCTACAGCGCCCTTGTTGCCCAGGAGACCCATCAAACCTGTCCCAACTGTGGTGCTGCTGACGTTGCTGACAGTAGAAGCGATCTCGGGCGAAGCATAGACGAGCAAGACCAGGCCGGCCAGCTGACTGCAAGACACTAACTGGTAACCAACAGGCAATGCATCCTGAAGCGCCTTCTTCCACTTTTCCTTGGCATCCTCTACGCCGGCATATGGACGGAGATATAGGCCTGGCCCGTACAGGTCAGCGGCCTCCTGGAGACCCAAGACATAGAGTCCTATCCTGTCACCGCCAACAAGCTGTACAGAAGCACTTTCGGCATCTGACGTAGCGTCCGTCTCCTGCCCTTGGACGGTCGAGTCCTTGTATAGAGACGGGCTGAGCGTGGCCAGTCTCGGATCGACGCCGTTGCCGTCAACAAACCAGCGGGCCAAGTCCTTGTCGGTCCCAGGACACGCGGCAGCATTCCAGGTGCCGACTTTGACGCGGACGCGGTGAGGACGGACGTATTCGGCTCGCCTTGCAGCAACGGCTCGATGGAGGGAGTGAGGATTGCTCGTGGGACCGACAGGGTCGTTGGCGATTGCAGTGGAGGCGGACGACAAAGCTGAGCTTGAAGTCAATGTCGCGGCTTCCTCCGAGGCCGCCATTATGATCAGCGACCTCTGTGTGGGCGAGATAGACGTTGGGTGTTCAAAGGGATATCGATATTCATGGCAATCAGGGACGCGATCGATTGGCGGTTACGTCACTCCAGCATTGGTGGGCTGGCGGCTCGCATGTTTAGTGCATCATGGCTTTTGTTCAGCTCGCGTCTGCTGGTCGTGCTCACAATGGCATCAAGGTACGTGTGTCTCGAGAGCCGCCTAGGGATATCTTGTCCGTCCAACGGGGACGGAGGTGGGACGAGGTAAAAATGTATTCTTTGCTATGTGATACAGTCCTGTCGCGACTTCCCGAATGATGCGGACAATTGCCCCGCCTATCCTATCGATAAGGAGGTAAACCCGACCCTCCCAGGTTGGCAGGATCCACACTTGATGTGGATCCCATGGACCGCCTGCCCGTGATGCTCCTTCCTCTGATGAACGTCAACAAGGTTGAAGCCCTCAACATATCTGATTCTTTACTGCCTTGTCCCTTACTCTGAGTGCAGCCCGACATCAAGAGCAGCTCTCCTAAACAATAACCGCATACAGATCGTCGAGGCCCAGCCCACAGTCGTCCAGGTAAGGTACAGACGCTCCATGAACTCCACGCAGAGACGGACGGACTATACACAACGCAGGTGTGCTCAGCGTGCTAATGATGGACGGAACAGTCGTGCCGAATCCTTTGATTCCTCTCTGAAAACGACCCTTCGTCCCCATTCTTCTCAATACGTCTGGCGTCCTGGTCTCCCAAAGTCCTCCCCACACTCCTCCCTGCCCCTGCGGTGTACATCGAGCTCCGGTTCTCAATGAGTCACCTAACGCCGCGCAAGTCGCGCCACCGCCAGCAACCTAGCGGTGGCGGTCCACGCACCGTGGCTGCTTCCGACTATGAATCTGACGCTGCCCACTACTTGGAGGCTCGAGACCTGCCTCCTCCTCCCCACCTCCCGCACCGGACCAACACCGAGCTCAACCTTAGCGTCCTACGCCGCTATCTTCCCAGCATTAGGTCCATCGTCTCCATCGCCGCCAACGCCGTCGTCTACAGCATCTCGCCCACCGCTCAGACCTGGGAGAAGACGGGTGTTGAGGGGACGCTCTTCGTCTGCGAGCAGGAACCAGTTACAGTCTCGGGTCATCTTATGCCGCGCGCCTGCGTCTTCGTCCTGAACCGACGTGGTTTGGACAACATGGTCGTCGAGCTGTGCAGGGCTAGCGAGTGTGAGGTCACGGACGAACTCATAACATTCAACGTGGAAAGCACCGACGACACTGCCGTCGTGGATAGCGACGTAGGCCCTGGGAGCGAAGAAGATACGCGCGTCATCGGTCTATGGATCCATGCAGATCAAGACGACACTCGGGAAGTCAATGCGGCCATAATACAAGATGTATGGCGCCAGTCTCGCCTCATCACCACTTTGAGTGAGGCCGAGATCCGGGAGGAGGAGGCGGCGGGGACGGGCGATACCGGTCGCAGACTCAGCATCACTGAACTCTTTGGCCAGAGAAACGGAGTCTCGAGACGCTGACATTGGGTCACATAGCGCCTTCCTTGCGTCCTGTACCACTAAAGTTATCGGTACTGACAGCAACAAACAAATCTTCTCCTTTTGCATCTCCAGAGCCTCGGCGCGTATATCTTCTCCGCACAATATGAATGGCCAAGGCACCAGCTCCCTGGTCAACAGCGCCCTCGCAAGCTATCACTGTATCGTCGATGGCCAAATAGAGTCAGTTGCGGAGCTCGAGACGTGGCTCACAGACCGGAGCGCTTCCGACAAGGCATACCAAGACATTGCCTCGTCAGTCTACCCGCTCATCGCCAGCAACAAAGCGCAACTTCTTGAAGCAAGGCACACACACCTTTGGTCATATTCGCCGGCTTCGTCACCCTGGGGCACCATCACTTGGGCTCGCACCTCCACCGCGACCATCTCTGTTACGGGCCTGGGCAACGAGCCGCACAAGCGGTTTGAGTTGCACGCAAATAGCGACAGTGACATCAACTCCATTGAGAAGTTTGTCAGCCTACTTGCGAGTGCGGTATGATAGTACTCGATTATCTCCGTCTTGGGCCTGATTCGCTGACTTTTGCATGCTTAGTTTGACAACCTTGCGGCAGCAGAAGGACACATCGCACGACTTGCTCAGTTGATGGATGGGATGGAGACGTCCGCTATCAGGTCAGTCAATGTATTGTTATCTTGTTGAGACTTTTCATCGCCACTGCTCGTTACCAAGCTCGTGCTCTACATTTGTGCTAACCACTTGTCCGACTTGCAGTGGCTCCCCGGCCGAGACGGTACACAACCACATCCAGCAGCTGGGGCAATACAATGAAGCCAAGGACATCGCTCAGCAACTCATCGGTCTTATTGCCGATAATCGCGGTGTTCCTGTCGGATCTCTCTATCAGGACGAGCAGTATGGTGTTGGTCCCAATGATTGATTCTCCATCCGGCCGTCTACTTGTGCAATGGCTCGTCGTTTCTCTCCGCTCGAATTACACCTGCATTGGCCGTGTTTCAGACCCGAAGGCTTCTTCTATTCTTTAGTTGTCGAGTCTATTGAGTATGGACCTCTCATCTGTGAGACCGGTTCTTCATTTTACTTCACATCGACTTGGCCATGGCCATTGCAAGCTAGCTCACTCTTGAATTGCAGTCAACTAAGGTACATTCGCGAGGATTTGAACGCTGTGATGTAGGCCGGCCGCTACTGGCGCCGACTCAACCCTTGGTGCATGCTTTGAAGTTGTTCCCACTCGCTCCGGTGTGAGTGATGAGAGAATCAAACTTTCCCTTCGAGTCACTACCGGAGTTCCAGGTTAGCAGGATCTTCAGACAATGGAATGTTTACATTTGGACCAATGAGTTGCGATTTTCTGGACAGATGACTTACAAAATGACACGATCAGCTCCAGGAGATCCGCCACTATAAACAGAGTACGTAGAGAGAATTGGGAACTCGTACCACGGACTAGCCGTCGGGAAGGAGAAACCCTCGAGGTCGTTATACTGATGCGGATACTTGTCGGATCCTGTGTCGGCATGCGCCATCAGACGATGCGACGACTATTTGGGCTATACACGCGTAGATGGGAGACATACCTAGAGTCGAACCCGACTTGTACAAGGAGTATCCCTTGGCAAGAGCGTCATCGATGTCAGACTGCCAGTAGCAAATCGAGCCGCAATGATAGACACAGGTGGCTTTCTTCTGCAGGTCGATGGCTGCTCCTGATACCGTGACCGAGACTGCAGAGACGAAGGCGAGAAGAAGAGCTGGGCCAATCTGCGGACTCGACGGTGATTAGCAAAGACTTTCAAGAGGCGCGCGTTACTCTAACCCCCGAGTTGAAAACGTTACCACGGTCCACGGGAGAGTATAGGAAGACTCGGGTACTGAGGCAAGAATGACCTGGTCCCCTTTGACAGCGAGTGAGGCTGGGAACTGACCATGATGAGGAGCTGACAAGATTCCTATCGAAGGGACTATGCTACTTGACGCTTGCCAGTGGTTGGGCACTCCCTAGCTGAACGACCGGAAGTGGTACGGGGATCTACAGAGGCTTGTCAACAGAGGAATCTCCATGCACGACAATTATCACTTGGTTACGAGGAGGAGTAGGTCTCATATAGCTGGTCTCCCACGGCACCCGCACGGAGGTCGACGGCTACATGTTACATGTACTAAGTCTACGGTACAACCTGCTCATGCTGGATACAGCCTGCTCTTTGGTGATGCTTATCAGACAACGCGGAGGGGAGGGGTACATGGCGCTAAATCGCCCTATCTTTGTACTCAGTTGCCATATTCGATCTGGTTCAGGGGTTCCTGAGATGCAACCTTCTAGATCCATACAAGGTTCCGGGTCCCGGGCTCAGATTGACAGCTGGTTGGTTGTGTTTGAGGAAACACATGGCCTTGGTCGCACGGTTGATTGGGTTTCAGACGGCAAGGGCGGCTTTTGGGAAGCCGCCCCGAGACGAGAACTGGAGAACAAGCATTCTTGAATGTCAACCATGCGGAAGATCTTCAGTAGCGCCGGCAGATCGACATGGGGCCGACCAGACACCGTTGGCGAATTAGAGTTGTGGATCTGCCCATGGCTACGTGGGGAGCCTACATGCACATACCTACCTAGGCAGCTAGGGTGCATGACTGATATGTTCGTATACTCCATGAGCCTAGAGCGTGGAGGTGTGATGACTCCATGAATTTGATAAGAGCAGCAACGATTGAAGAGATTACACGTGTCGGCAAAGTAGGTATGCCCTAGAGACCAGGCTGTCAACAGCTGCAACACTGGAGAGTCGTGCATATTCGCCTTGCCAATAACCCATCTCAGGCTGCGCTATCTTGTGGAAGCGGCATCTTCCCAAACGGCCATGGAAGGACAGATATTGCTGCCAAGTTCCGATACACCCCCATATGCCATCCCAGTGCGTAAACCAGGAGTGGACATAGCCGCCACGGCGGCATCGGAGATAGACAGACTGTTGCACCTTCTCATGTTAGCTCATCCTGAGATCACGTTTGGTAGAGACACAAAGTCCCTCTGCAAACTTACAGTGCACCCACTATTGAGTCATCCTACTTCGAGCCCGATAACGAGCATCCCTACTCACAACCCTGTTGTCTTGAGCCTCCTTAGCTTGAAACTCGTTAGCCCGCGCTCCTCCTTGACATGAGCCCCTGCCGGTCCACTGCTTAGCATTGGCCTTGCCGCCGCTAACCATTTTGTCCGTGTTCTGTGGTGCGTTGCCCATCTTTCTGAGCATATTGTTATCCTTTAGACGATGATTTCTGCCATGTGTCCGGTGTAGGCGTTCGGGCGAGTAACTGGTAGATATGAAGACGGCGTTGTAATCCACGATGTGTTATTTGGCGGTCTCAAACGATGTTGACATGTAGATACCGTCTCTTGATATTTGTCTGGATGCTCTGCAGGCGGTACATTCAGGATATGAGCCGGCCTCAGGGGTACTTATGCTCGGATTTGGTACGATAGTGGTTGGTGAGTATGTTTGGTGCAATAGGCATGCTTTGGTATAATATCGGTACACGCGGGAAAGAAAACCGACCTGGGAGAATGCCCGGTGGATTGATAGCGACTCGAGTTCTCGCACTGGCTCGGCCACAGTGGCCTACGGCAGTGGACAAGGTGAAGGCATATTCGTCAGCTAAAACAATCCAGAGAGTGTTTGTCGGAACCCGTACTTGGGGACACGTAGGGAAAAGTTGACGCCTGCGATCCCGAAGCGGTCCCGCAGGTGCTCGAGGTGGGCGACCGGCCCGTCATCACAGCGGACTCGAACCAGGTCCGAGAAGCTCCCCGATGCAGCGCGGTCGCTGAGCTCTTCGAGCGCATCGTATACACGGTGAGTAGGACCATTCAGGATAAACTCATGGATGGAGTCGGGTAACAAGTTCACCAGCAAGTCCCAGTCAGCTTGCGCCGTATCAACACCGAACATGAGTAGGCCATCGAGTTCGGCAATGTAGACACACCCCAGATCCAGCTCCAGCACCCTTAGACGGCTGAAGTGGCCGAAGGAGGTGATGAGATCGGTTTTTCGCAGCTTCACCATCCGAGGCATGGCCTTTGAGAGACCTATCCGGACAGCTCGAAGGGTTTGCGCCCACGGTAGAAGACTATCAATGACTTGTTTGGGTGTGACATCGTCCGGTAGGAGACCTCCTGCAGTCTCGGTGGCCCACATATATCCCAGGAAAAGCGTGAACGTGGTCAGATGCGGCCCGACTTGGTCAAGCAGATTCTCCAGGAACACCTTTGACACACGGCACCCGGTGATCCGAAGGACAGTGAGATGTTGAAGGGGCAATGATGGGTGCCTGGCACGGTCTCCTTCATAGCGAGCAACGAACTCGTCCCCACGCGTAAAGGTGAGAGGATCAGTGCAATACCATAGATGCAGGAAGGTGAGCTTCGGGCTAATAATGGCAGGTAAGAGGTCGCGCTGCGAGTGCCAAGCTGGCGTGATAGCTGGTCGAGGGGCAAAAGATAGTTTCTTCAATTCTGGCAGCCGAAATACAGGTTGCTCAGGTCTGTCCGGAGAATCGATAGCTTGCTGGGGCGATGGACACAGCTGAAGGTAGGCTTCTTTCACGTGCGCTACGAGTGGGAATAGCAGCAGCAGCAGATCTTGTAACACCACCGAATCCAACTCGGCGGAGGCTGACCAACCGTGGCGAAGCAAAGAGGCGTCTCTTTCTGTCTGTGTGCAGGTCTGGGAAAGGAGAGCCAAGGTAGGGGGCGACAGCAAACGGTCAACATGTTGAGCGTGATGTTCGAATCTGGCTACGTCGTCCTCCCCATCGATCCATCCCGAGCCGCTGACAGAGATGTTGAGCCGCTGGACATGTGGACCGAGATCTGGTCGCTGTAGCAGTGTCCGCACAAAGTTGAACAGGCCTGCACGTTCGCGTGTGACGAAATCGTGGTACAGCACCGGCTGAGCGACCGCTCTCAGGTGTTTGCATGTTCTACTAAGACGAGCGAGCGTCAACTGTCCTCTTTCGTCTCCCGCCTGGCCGTCGCCTGCCAAGTCAAACACCAGCGATGCTGGCTTCGTATGCCACGAGTCTGAGCCGATAGATGTGTCTCCAGTAGCACCGAGTGTTGCATTGATACAGTGCGAGCACCAGATCTGGCAGATCTGGGCAAGGATCTCGAACGGAAGATCAAGCAGTCCTTTCGCCATGAAGAGGATAGCGGTAACTGCGGTAACTTTGGTCCGTACTAGAAGTCTATTAGCTTTTTAACGCCTTCGGCTAGCATGGCACTAAGGGTTGACATGTCGATCGTCTGAACATGGCAAAGAAGGTCGAAGTCAAAGGTGCAAGGAAAGGCTCGGGATCGAGCGGGGTTTCTGCCGGAGGTAAGGCAGACACGTCGGACACCAACAGCCCTCGAAGCAGTGGCCAGTGATGTCAGGGCTTCTGACGTAGAAGAGCCTTGCAACCGGCGCAGCCTGACCAACTCAACTAGACATGACGGGTCAGCTGCCAAGAGATGAGAATCCCGTCGAGAAGCCAGAGGCCATGTCTAGTAGCTGCGACGTGTTGCCTGCGGCCTGCCAGTGCGCAGTTAGAAACCTTTGCTTCCGAGTACGACCTTGTATCGAAAATCACTTCAGCTCGCATTGCAGCATCAGTTGCGTACGGAAGGTAAGCAGGTAAGGTAGACGGAACGGTAGCTAGCCTTGTGTTGCAAGTTTGTTAGGTCCAAAGACTCGGTTTCTAAAAGGTAAGTCCACGCCCAAGATACATTGTACTTACTACCAGGTTTGTTACCACGTGGATACATAGAGGCAGAATATATACCAAGCATGCCTACTGTGTAGAGGTGCTTTACCTTTCTGAGTCTAATTCTGGGGTAAAGCACGCTATACGGAGGTGTACAGCTAACGCGCGCTCCCAGGTAGACAGTCTGGTAAACATGCAGCATTACCTAGGTAATTAGACAAGGCCAATGTCGCCCATGTCATTGTTGCGATGCCACACGAATTCGAAGTGAGCTGTGATGTCGTCGTCACTGAATTTGTCTTTCAGTGGTAACCGGACTTTCCTTTTCCAGTTAGGTCCACCATGTGCACCATCCGTCCATTCCGTAGGTATCTCCACTACCTCTAGAGGGTATTTGGAACTCAAAACGCTTCCGAGTCTTTGACAACCTGGAAGCTTGAACCACTTACCTACCTTATATAGTACGAGACAGCTCGAATTGCAAGAGTCAGCAAACAATCATGGCAGAGTCTAGCAATATGTTCACTCTCGCCAGTCGGATCAAGGTGAGCAGTGAGCAGTGGCCACTGGCCAGTTGGCCACTACATGTGACATCATACCTTAAGGTACCTAGTTTCTAATACGCATAGTAGCTCCCAAACGGCGCCTCCATGCCCCGGCTGCAGCTTGGACTGTACATGATGTCGCGGAATGAGGCAAAACAAGCAGTTCGATGGGCTCTCGCCGCCGGCTACCGCGGCTTTGACTGCGCCCAGATGTACCACAATGAGCGAGAGGCCGGCCAAGCCATCCGAGACTTCTTGGCCAGCAGTGACAACACCGAGGGACTGACGAGGGAGGACATCCATTACACTACCAAACTCAGCAGCAACAACACCTCGTACAATACCGTCCGCCGCTCCATCAAGCAGTCTGTGGACGCGTGCGGTCTAGGCTATGTCGATCTCTTCCTACTGCACAGCCCCTACGGCGGGAAAGAGGCCCGTCTGACTAGCTGGAGAGCTCTAGAGGATGCCGTGAAGGACGGCGAGGTCAGGATGGCAGGCATAAGCAACTACGGCGTTAAGCACGTCCGTATTATCCATGGCCTAAACTGCGAATAATGCCTGAACTGACTCCAAAGTACGGCAGATCGAGGAGCTCCTCGCTTCGCAGCCTCGGATTCGTCCGGTCGTCAACCAGATCGAAGTGCACCCTTTCAACACACAAACAGATATCCGCGCCACATGTGAGAAGCACAATATTATCATCGAGGCATACGCTCCGCTGGTCAGAGGAATGCGTATGCGCCACCCAGTGATCCAGTCGCTCTCCAAGAAGTATGCTTGTACTCCAGCGCAGCTACTTGTCCGGTGAGTGCAACCTCCTTGGCGCTCGTGGCCTCCAGTCTGTGGTGACCTGTCTGCTGATTATCTGTGTGTCTGTTTCCGCAGCTGGTCGCTGCAGCACGGTTTTGTTTCTTTGCCCAAGAGCTCGAAACGTGACAGGCTTCTCGAAAACGTCAATGTTAGTGAGGTGAATATCTCAGCCGATGATATGGCCGCACTGGACAATCTGGACGAGCATCTTGTCACTGACTGGTGAGAGTCTCGTTATCCACTATCTTCTACGTCTAGGATACTCACGCCTTCTCAAGGGACCCCACGGATGCGCCCTAAAACGCCACCAGGAGACGCACCCCTCGGCTCCGGTTCATGCCCCTATGCGCGACGATGACAACAATGCTGGACCATGTGGCAACTGCTCGGTCAATTTACAAGCCATGGTGTTCAGGCAGATGTTCCCTGCTTTGAAATGACCCAGCATCTGCCCAGGTCCGGCCTTACTTTAAGGGCACGAAAGGGGCCTTCTGATCTATTCGGAAGACTTCAAATAAATCCAGTACTACTGCTACTGTGAGACTGTTTGCAGATCTAGTTGAGCCATACAGGGGAGTTATCTGGTAGGTAAGGTAGCTATAAGAGTCTTGTTGCAATGACATCACTGTGACCACATGACGCCGATCTACCCCTGACGACATACCCAAGCTTCCGGTCTTCTCTCTCGGTATTTCTCTAAGATATCTCTTGAGTATTTGCATCTCGACCTCCTCATAATTCTCTCATATTGTCCATTCTCACAATTTCCACTCCGTCATCATTCCCGGTCACACCCAACGCTTGAGAAATAGCCTCGCCATCATCACTCGCACTTGTACTTGCAATGCTGTCTCTCCAAGGAACCTTATCCCGAGCGCTACGCTCTCAGGTGGCCCATTACCCGGGCACCATGAAGCTGGCACCGGCTGCTTACATGTTTTCTTCCAACCGCCACGCCTCATCTGAAGGAGGTTCTCCGCGGATGCAAGACAAGGACCAGACACATGCGGAACAACAGGCCAAAGACCCCAAGAAGATGGCCGACTTGGGGGAGGAGGAGAACAAGACACGGAACGACCCTCACCGGACTTCGGGCGATCTCAGTACACCAGGTGTCAAGGGCAAGAGCAAACAGGACGAGCCGATTGGAAGGAACATCAACAACAAGGCTAGCGGTTGATGACTGTTAGGAGCTGCCGCTTGCTCTCCCTGGACAATGAGATACATCCTGGTGCCCCGTCAATCATATTCTGCGCATACCTCTTTTCTTGGCTTGTATGTAAGGAACCGCAGAAACAGGAGGAGGAAGCGGTGTCGAGGTGTACTCCCCTGGGTTGAGAAGGCCAGGAAATGACCGGTGTAATATCTCAGCTGCAATATCATCAAACAAAGAGTCTGTTCTTTTACTCACAGGAAGCATATAGACACATCCCACCTGCAATGGCCAACTTACACAAGATGACACTATGCATAGAGGGACCATTTTAAGAAGCATCAGGACGTATGCCAGGCTGTTGAGCAGCGGGATTTTCCATCTGCCCTTGTTCAGCAATGCAGATGTAGCTTCTAGTAGAGCGTCCAATTAGCATCAATTTAAAGGCTTGATTCGACTGCCAAGGCCTTCAACGAGGTACTAGGTTCGGCTTCTAGCATACATCACTTCTGCTTCGATGCTGAGTGCACACTCTCAGATTCGGGCTTTTTATCACCCTGCCCTCTCGACTGCCGCGGTGACCTTGTATCCAGCCCTTCGCATGCATGTTGGTCTAGCCGTGTCTCCCTTCTAAAGTTTAGTCGATCAAAGATACAGCATTCCGTCCCTCTGATTCGTAGCTGTTACACGTCTGCGATGCCGAATAAATCATGCCGCTGGGATACGTGCTTACTAGCAGTCCATGAATGACGACGGTAACTGGGTGCATGCGGAGCGCTGGTGTCAGGCAGTGTGTACCGATACCCTACCCCAGCGACTTGTCGGCATTTTGGACCCTCGTGTTGAACGCCGGTGACTGTGCTTGTAGTCCATTCGTAAAATCGATGCGACTACCTCTTGCGACCATCTTCGGCTCACGGCTGACCTTCTGCAAGTTGCAGGATGAATGACAAATTCTAATATGTCGTTAAGGCCAGGAAACAACCTGGTGCAACTGACTCAATGTCATTGACAACCAATGACGGGCGTTGTGTTGGAGCCCTCCGAGGGATGACAATGCCTTGTCACGAAGCTCCATTGTATGGCGATGGCTTCATTGACAGAGTGGAAACAGAGCATATCCGGGATCCAGCGACTGTGCAGGCCAGACCAGCTCTAGCCCTTGCCTCTGAACGCCGTATTGTATTCCCAACGCCATCACGCAAACGCCAATACGCAGAAATATGACAGTCCCGTATTCTTTTATGCGGCCGGCCCAGGCCGTCCATCCAGCCACTTGCTCATGTACGGCCCATCGAGCCAGTATCCAAGTTTTTTATAATAGCTCCGAACGCCAACACCCGATATCACACTTATTTTCTCGCTGCCGTGCTCGTCCCTGGCAATCCTTTCGGCCTCCTCCATTAGAAGCGTTCCGAAGCCTTGGTGTTGAAACTTTCGCGGGTCTCTGGCATGGACGGGCACGGCCATGCCGTAGACATGCAACTCGCGGACCAGACTCGTTTGCTGCCCTACCAACTCTTCCCTGTAGGTGTACTTTTGCGAGCACTTGCGAAGCCGTAGAAGAGCCACGAGAATGTCCTGTTTGGGATCTTCATAGGCCAAAAAGGTCTCCCAGCCAGCGTTGGCGGTGTAGTCGCGGCGAACTAGCTCGATCTGATTTGGCCGAATCTTGTGCTTCACTTCGTTAATTCCTACCTCGCGGGTCCGCACGTCACGGCAGCTGGTCCCGAAGTCCTTCATGCGTGCGAGGGCAAGTTCCCGAAGGTTGCCGTTCTCCACGCCTGAGGTGACCAGAGGCATAGGGATGTCACGCTGGACTCGGTATATCCGCGTCCAGGGGGGAACCAGCGCTAAGATACGGGCAACCAGGTCGATCAATCCGTTGGGTGTGTAATTCTGGTACCTGCCGGTCCGCCATAGTTCGTACAGGCCGGTTCCACGGATAACCAACGTGGGGTAGATCTTCAAGCCGTCAGTGCGAAAGGCCGGACTCTCGAAGTACTCGCGGAACTGGTCAAGGTCTCGCTCCATTCCCACGTTGGGTAAATCAGGCATCATGTGGCTGACGACCTTGAAGCCGGCGTCCTTGGCAAGGCAGAATGTTTCGGCGACGGCAGCAACAGTATGGCCCCGGTTCGTGTCCCGCGCGACATCTTCGTAGAGCGACTGGACCCCGATCTCTAGCCGGGTACAACCATACCTCAACATGCTGGAGAGGTGCGGCTGTAGGCAGTAGTCAGGCCTCGTCTCAATGGTTATGCCGACGCACTTGATGTTGCTCATCTCGCCGGCCTCGACGGCTTCGTCGACGTTTATTGTCTGGTATCCACTTAAAGCATTGTGCAGCTGTGAGATAAACTCATCCCGGTACGACTCCGGGAGAGACATGAAGGTGCCGCCCATGATGATGTATTCGACCTTGTCGACCGAGTGGCCGAGAGCTTTGAGCTGGTCAACGCGACCTCGAGCTTGCTCGAAGGGATCGTAACGGGCGCGTATTGCTCGCATAGATGTAGGTTCGTAGCCAGTGTAAGACTGTGTGCTGTACTCGAAATCCGAGTCGGGACCACCAGGGCAGTAGACACAGATATTGCCCGTGTAGGCAATGTGGGGGCATCGGTGTGGCTTGCACATGACAGCAACGACGGCAATGCCGGACGAGGTCCCTGTAGCGGACATCAGTCAGCTTGTGCCCGAGCCTCGAAGCTAAACAGAAACCTCATTTTGACATCAACGACTCACGGATAGGCTTCGCCACCAGCTTCGGCAGTATATACTTCTTGTAGTGTTCGGGGACAGCAGCAATAATGGCGGTCAGAGGGGGCATGCTGCCGACCTTGTGCTTCTTGGCGTATCTGGAACGAAGGCTGTTGAGGTTGAGATCCTTCCTCGGGTGGCGAGGGTCGTTGATGGCCTCATGGTCCTCGATGAGGGCGTTTGCAATGTCGGCGCAGCATCGCAGGAACCGTTCGTTCTCAGACGGAAGGTTGGCATCTTTCTTCCTCCGAGCCGAGGAAGCGGCGGTTATGGTCATGGTCGACATGGTGAGGTTGTCATGGGCAGGCTGCTCGTAGTGTGGTGGCTATCTGGGTAAGGTGCCTACAATAATTTATTTCATGAACGTACGGATATCTCCTCCAATGCATGTGGGGTAAACCGTAAACCACAAGAATCCCTGCGAGTCGCATGTGACTTCGCTGTCTTACGTAATGAATATGTACATAGGTACCTTATTACCTTAATGCAACGTCCATCGTCGGCCGGTTATCGAGGTGTATCGAGGCGGGCGTTCTCGGAAGGGCGAATCAGAAGCCCCATATCATTGTGCCGAGCTTCCTCTTCCCGATGTTTAACCGGCTGCTCCAAAGCTGGACACACTGTCCGCACTCCGTAAGTCTGTGCTTGCTGGGACGAGAAAGTGACGGACCCCAAGTTGGACATTTTCTGGAGCTCTCATCAATCAGATCGATCCCTCCATCTGCATTCGTTGCGCAACATCCATCCCGTCGAGAGCCCTCCCACCTCTCTCTTATCAATTTGTCGCGTTGACCCAGAGGCAACCGGCCCCAGAAACCACAGAGATGCAGGCAGTTTCGAGACATTTAAGGCCGGGCAGCTCAGTCCTGCGCCATCTGTCGCGCCGCACATACAGCTCCACAACCTCCCCCTATGCCGCAACTATCGAGAACCTACGCATCAATGGCGATACCAAGGTCATCTTCCAAGGCTTTACTGGAAAGCAGGGAACGTACGTTGTCTGCATAAGCCCACTCTTGTCCTGGGAGAACGACGTTCTTCAGCTGCTTATCTTAGCATGGCTAACTCCGGCTTTTCTCTCAGCTTCCACGCTCAACAAGCAATCGACTATGGTATAGCTTTTCCAACCCCTCGAACTCGCCAGGATCTAAAAGGCCGCATGTCAGCTGCGTATGAAGAAGAAAGCATCGTCCTGACCTCAATATATCTCTAGGTACCAAGGTTGTCGGCGGCACAAACCCCAAGAAGGCTGGGCAGGAGCACCTCGGCCTCCCAGTGTTTGCAAATGTTTCCGACGCTGTGAAGCACACCGGGGCGACTGCTACCGCAATCTTTGTCCCGTAAGTCTGCCTGGTAGCAATTGGAATCTATGCTCCGTGTACTAAGCATCATTTTGTCTCCAGTCCCCCATTGGCCGCTGCTGGCATCGAAGAAGCGCTCGCCGCCGAGATCCCCCTTGTCGTCTGCATTACCGAAGGCATTCCTCAGCATGGTTCGTGTCGCACATACTACCTCGCAACCCACCATCTGAAGTTCTCCTTCTAACCATTGTGTCCAAACAGACATGGTCCGCATTACCTCGATGCTCAAGTCGCAGTCCAAAACCCGCCTTGTGGGCCCCAACTGCCCCGGCATCATCGCCCCTGGCCAATGCAAGATCGGTATTATGCCCGGATTCATCCATAAGCGTGGCCGTATCGGCATTGTGAGCAGGTCAGGCACGCTTACATACGAGGCTGTCAACCAAACCACCCAGGCTGGCTTGGGCCAGTCGCTTGTGGTCGGAATCGGTGGTGACCCCTTTAGCGGCACCAACTTTATTGACTGCCTCAAGGTATTCCTGAAAGATGAGGAGACGGACGGCATCATCATGATCGGAGAGATTGGCGGCTCCGCTGAGGAGGATGCTGCCGATTTCCTCCGGGAATACAACACGGTCAATGGAGGCAAGCCCGTGGTATCGTTCATCGCCGGTATCTCCGCACCCCCTGGACGCCGCATGGGCCATGCCGGTGCTATTGTGTCTGGCGGCAAGGGTGGCGCCGATTCCAAGATCAAGGCTCTCGAAGCCGCCGGTGTGATCGTCGAGCGCTCACCTGCTAGCCTGGGCAAGGCGCTATATGACGAATTCGTCAGGCGAGATCTGCTTTAAGCTTGGGTCTTGGGAGTGCAGACAATCCTATCTTTTCGGACGCGGTCTTTTGTGTGGCGCATCTGTATGAACAAACATGAGCGTTGATGTTGCGAGAAGGATGCAGGCTGAGCAGTTTCCGATATCGAGCATGCGGGCAGCTAGCCCCGTGGTCATTACATGTTTCTATTAAGCATTAGGGCAATCCTCATAGACTGGGAAGGAACGGCGGAGTGGTTAATACGTCCAGGCAATGTATCCCGTACCTGAACGTAACATCGTGTTGTTGTTGCCTTGTGCTGCTGGTATCGGTCGGTTCCTTGACTCTTGATCTCTGACACTTCAGCCTCGGCACATGTTGGTGAACCCACCCTCTTTTAAGTTCATCATCAGGCTACACAGCAAGTGCAAGTCATAGGGCTCATTCTGAAGGTCTACTAATGATGTACCAATAATGTGATAGAGAGATGATATAAAATTCCAATGCTGCCTTACCGATTCACCAACTCCTAAATGCATTCAAAGGGAAATAAGGGGGGAGTGTCGGATCGTCTCGAAAGACGAGCCCGACTTTGTGAAAAGCAAGCCGAACCCGTCGAAACAAAGTCCCGCGCCCTGCCACCACAAACCATGATATCACACTGAAACTCCGACCCAATGCCTTCCTCTCATACCGGGCCTGTGACGGCACTTACCCCTTACCGCATAGGACCGCCTAAAGATGTCTGCGCCCGCTGGTAACACCGTAGATCGACAGAGCATTATTATTGTTCGCCGAGAAGCCGGGCGGTGATATCGCCCATGTAGGCTTCTTCAAGCTCGTAGTCCTGTCCTCCGTTCCTATCGATGCCAACAAAGTTGAATGCATCGACAACGGCATCCACGTCGAAGCCCATGTTGACGAACCTGTCTATGAGGTCCTTGTTGTACCCTTGATACCTATTCCATAGCATATACGTCAGTGTCGAGGAGGAGGCAGGAGCGGGATGGGGGAGGCGCAGAACAGCACCCAGACTGTGTAACCCTCGTACCTGCTCGGATCGTCCTTCTTTGTCTCGGTAACCTGATTCTGCTCGTAGTTTTCCAGAGACAACTCGGTTTTCGGAGCTCCGGCGTACTTGACCGCCCAGTCGTGTGCCTTTTGGGCAAACCCTTTGGGGTCTTCCATCATCATCTTGGCCACCTCGGCATCTTGTGGGTCTTTGGGGTTGGGAGACTCCAGAAGCATTCTCAGCGAAATGAGGGCCATCTTGATGGTACCGACGGGCGACCAGCCGCTACCGAGGGTATCGAGGCAAATTGCTCCCTCAACCGACAGAGTCAGCACAGAAACGCTACGCCTCGGATTTGGCGACTAGGTTCACGGCTTAGCAACTCACCGTCACACTGCTGACATTCGGGTGCCATATCTTGGTGTCGAACTTGATGATAGGAGACTTGAAGGGGTACGTGTCCGGGATGACGATATCGACTTGATATTGACCTCCTGCGTACGGAGTGTCGGGAGGGCCGGGAAAGGTACCTTTGAGGTGGGTGAAGTTGGAAGGGTCGATGGGGTGGGCGAGCACGCCAGAGTTGTCCTTATCGTTGTGTATGTCTGCCAGCTCTTTCATGACCCGACGTTCTCGAGTAGTCGCCATGTCGAAAGATAGCTACCCGTAGGTACTGTCAGGAATGTGCCGATGCGGCAGAATGGACACCGTTTGATGAACAGCGTTGGTCGTCGTTGGTCGTCGATCGGTCGGTCTGGAAGGCAGGTATGTATGTATACAAGCAGCAGCGGACAGTTTTTCTAGCGATGGCGCAGGGCGGGGTTTTTAAGCAATGATAGCGAAGTTCAGGTTTTGCGGCTTCCGGATGGCGGGCTCAGGCTGCGGCCTAAGAAAGATGCGAGAGCCTTCCTTGAAGACGATAGAGCCGGGTCTCACTGCCAAATCGGTAACAGTCGAATAAATACATAGATAGGAAAGGTCTGCCTAGTATCTGTTGCGAATCCACGGCCTGGGCGTTTGCGTCGTTTGGCCTTGGAGCATGCACGGGTAAGTAAGGTAGGTATGTGTTGTTCCACGATGTTTGAGACTCGGAATGACAAGCTTGGAGTTGCTGGCTTCACCTCGGATCGCTGGAAGTCGCCTGTGAGTTGGAGGGGTCAGGTCGTGCGTCACTGCTCCGCGGCTCGCTTCCTGGCAGCTGGCTGGGTTGCGGCAAGGGTCACACGCCAGGTGGCAGGTTAACCTCACAGTCTCACACTGTACAAAGGAAGGTACCAAGTGTATGTACCTTCCTTTAATGCCTTGGCCCGTGCGCCGACCTTGGCCACTGCATTCGCGTTTACCTGACGCCTGGACTTCCAGGTTACCTTACCTTTTGTATCTCGAAGCTCCAGTCTTCCTCTCCTCCAAGCCTCCAACCCAACCAGCAACAGCAAGAAAAGACAGTCTCCATCACCTGCCTTGCCGGCCACCACCCGACCGTGCAAGCTTGCTTTTGTCACTAGTCATCACTCATTTGCCTCTCACAGTTCTTGCCAGTAGTTAGCCTCGGGAGCTTACCTCGAGATGGTGAGGCTCCCAGCTTGCAAGCTTGCCTGTCGCTTTCTCCGTCAGATATGCTAACGGTGTCTATCTTTCTAGGGTCAGAATCAGTCTGGCATGAGCGGCGGTCAGGACGGGAAGGATGACAAGGACAAGAAGGTATGTACTTGACGGGCAAACATTGTCATCACCACAACAACCACAGCAACAAAACACCCAACCTTTTGCTCAGCATCATGTCGACTTGGGCTGACAGTTCACTCTTGCAAACAGAAGGAAAAGCCCAAGTACGAACCTCCTCCGAGGCCGACGACCCGCGTTGGGCGCAAGAAGAGAAAGGCCGCTGGCCCGGGCGCGGCGGCTAAGCTCCCGCCTGTCTATCCCACCAGTCGCTGCAAGCTTCGCCATCTCCGATTGCAACGCATTCACGATCACCTCCTGCTCGAGGAAGAGTTTGTCGAGAACCAGGAGCGTCTGCGCAAAGCCAAAGCTACCAAGGATAACACAGCTCCAGCTTCAGATCTCGACGCCGTCGACAGGATGGCCGACGAGCGCAGCCGCGTTGACGAGATGCGAGGTAGTCCTATGGGCGTCGGCACTTTGGAGGAGATGATCGACGATGACCATGCGATTGTTTCCAGCACCACCGGGCCTGAGTACTACGTTAGCATCATGAGTTTCGTCGACAAAGACCTCCTCGAGCCTGGCGCCAGCGTTCTCTTGCACCACAAATCGGTCAGCATTGTCGGTGTGCTTACAGACGACACCGATCCCTTGGTCAGCGTGATGAAGCTGGACAAGGCTCCGACCGAGTCATATGCCGACATTGGAGGCTTGGAGCAGCAAATCCAAGAGGTCCGCGAGTCTGTTGAGCTCCCCTTGCTGCATCCCGAACTGTACGAGGAGATGGGCATCAAACCACCAAAGGGTGTCATTCTTTATGGCGCCCCCGGTACTGGAAAGACCCTCCTGGCCAAGGCCGTGGCTAATCAGACGTCCGCCACCTTCCTTCGCATCGTGGGCAGTGAGTTGATCCAGAAATACTTGGGTGACGGGCCGCGACTTGTCCGGCAACTTTTCCAGGTAAGCTTCGGACAGCTAAAAGTACCACGATTTGTGCTGACTTCAAAAGGTCGCTGCAGAGAACGCCCCCTCCATCGTCTTCATCGATGAGATTGATGCGATCGGGACAAAGCGGTACGACTCTACATCAGGCGGCGAGCGCGAAGTGCAGCGAACCATGCTGGAGCTCCTCAACCAGCTGGACGGTTTCGACGACCGTGGAGACGTCAAAGTTATCATGGCTACCAACAAGATTGAGACTCTCGATCCGGCCTTGATCCGGCCTGGACGTATCGACAGAAAGATCCTGTTCGAGAATCCTGACCAAAACACCAAGCGCAAGATCTTCACCTTGCACACCAGCAAGATGTCACTGAATGAGGATGTGGACTTGGAAGAGTTCATTGCGCAGAAGGATGATCTCTCCGGTGCTGATATCAAAGCCATCTGCTCCGAGGCTGGTTTGATGGCCCTTAGGGAACGACGGATGCGGGTACAGATGGCCGACTTCCGAGCTGCACGTGAGAGAGTGCTCAGGACTAAGCAGGAGGGTGAGCCGGAAGGCTTGTACTTGTAAAGGCGTGTGTCACTACTGTATCATTGAGCTAGTTAGAGAGGAACACCGTAGCGGGCGGAGGGGTCATAGTTAACGAAGACTGCTAGCGTTCTTAATGAGCTTCTCTTAGACGGTCAGCCTCATGTTCGCGGTAGAAGGCAATCTGCATAGCTGCTACAAGAGAGATCCCTGCCGCAGGCATATACAGAGCAGCAGTTTCACCACATGAGTCACCCACCACCCCAGAGAGCATCAACTAGTCCATTCTGAACAGCGATGCAGCAAGGCTGAAAGAGCTCTCCTTCGGCAAGTAGCGAGATCTCCTCACCAGCCCTGAGCTCCTCGATTAGTGACCATTCTGGCCTATTAGGAAGACTCTGTAAAACAGCTTCGCGCTGTTCGACCTCTCCAACGAGCCGCATACCATCGGTGGCCACCACAATTGTCCAGTGGATAGTCCGAGGATGTCAGGTGCTTCGGTATGGGTGACGAGTTGTGGATGAACTCAGACCTTTTCTCGTTGTGACTCGTCATCATTCTCCGCCACGAATTCTGCCATACGCTCTATCAGGCTCTTGCAGCTGTTTGCAGCGACGGAAAACACCTTGAAAGTCTCGTAAGCTGCCTCAGGAACACACTATTGAGGATCTATAACATCTACTCTGATAGGGCCAAGGGGTCTATTCTCTTCCACCAGCAGCACCGTGAGTAGCCAGTGAGCCACCGAAGGAAACGGCTGTGACCGTTTCCGAATGTCGTCAAGCGGGCGCTGCGGTCTATAACAGCTTAGCCTTGAATTCTTACAGTGTATATCGACCATAGCCGGCTGCTGTGTGAACGGTTTCATTTTCCAGATTTATACACTCCTACCTGGACCGTTTCTAGTGAGCAAGAGCAGTTCCTCTGGCCTAGCCACGTCATCTGTGTTGTCTTGAGTCAGTGCCTCCGAGAGCTCAAGAAGGCTACGCCATGCTCCATGGGCAATTTCTCTTTCTGAAGCCGCGTCACTTCAAGTGAGCCTCAAAGATGTTGGGTATTGTGAAGCAGTCAGTGTCGATCCAGTTGCACGATTGTAGTTGGTCATTCACGCCGGTGCTTCGAAGTTAAGTCTTCCCCTTATCAAGGACACAAGGCAACACACGCCTATCTTGAACACACAGCCTCCATCGAATAATAGCACCGTATAGATAGAGCGTATGACCCTCTTACTTTATACTTATATATATGCCTTGAGGAACAAAAGGTTATTTAACCCCTCCCTCCTCGCACGAGGAGAATCTCGGTGGGACATCCTTAGGGTTAGGGATAAAAAAGTGGAGAACTCGTTTTTTTTGCAAATTTCTTAGCATTCGCCTTTCTCTACTACTTTTTGCCTTACGTAAGTGCAGCTCTAATACTAGCTACGAGTAAGCTCTACGGCTAGCTAAGAGCTAGCTGCAATACTAGCTGCGAGTAAGCTCTACGGCTAGCTAGGAGCCAGCTACAATACTAGTGCCGAGCGAGCCCTACGAGCGAAGAGTAATTGCTCTACGGCTAGCTGGGAGTTAGCTACAATACTAGCTACGAGTGAGCTCCACGGCTAGCTAGGAGCCAGCTGCAAGTACAGCTCCAAGACTAGCTAGGAGCCAGCTGCAAGTATAGCTCCAAGACTGGCTGCGAGTAAGCTCTACGGCTAGCTAGGAGCTAGCTACAATACTGGTGCCGAGCGAGCTTTACGAGCGAGGAGTAATTGCTCCACGGCTAGCTAGGAGCCAGCTG
>KV875097.1:203071-294746 GCA_001879275.1 Coniochaeta ligniaria NRRL 30616
GAGTAAGCTCTACGGCTAGCTAGGAGCTAGCTATAATACTAGTGCCGAGTAAGCTTTACGAGCGAAGAGTAATTGCTCTACGGCTAGCTAGGAGCTAGCTGTAGTACTAGCTACGAGTAAGCTCTACGGCTAGCTAGGAGCTAGTTACAATACTAGTGCTAAGTAAGCTTTGCGAGCGAAGAGTAATTGCTCTACAGTTAGCTAGGAGCTAGCTGCAATACTAGCTGCGAGTAAGCTTTACGGCTAGCTAGGAGCTAGCTACAAGTGTAGCTCTAAGACTAGCTACGAGTAAGCTCTATAGCTAGCTGCGAGCTAGCTACAATACTAGTGCCGAGTAAGCTTTGCGAGTAAGGAGTAATTACTCTACGGCTAGCTAAGAGCTAGCTACAATACTAGCTACGAGCGAGCTTTACGGCTAGCTAGGAGCTAGCTGCAATACTAGCTACGAGCGAGCTCTACGGCTAACTAGGAGCTAGCTACAATACTAGTTACAAGTACGCTCTATAGCTAGCTAAGAGCTAGTTGCAATACTAGCTACGAGTAAGCTTTATAGTTAGCTAAAAGCTAGCTTTAAGTGTAGCTCTAAGATTAGCTACGAGCGAGCTTTATAGCTAGCTAGAAGCCTTTTTACTATACTTACGTACTTAGTATTTATTCTTCAAAGCTTTTATTTAAGCTTACGGAGCGTAGCACTTTCTCTCGTATACTATTAAACTTTAATTTATACTTTATTCTTCTTTATCCTTAGGAAATTTCTACTTTCGAAACTCTTTAGGTAAATATTTAATATATTAGTCTAAATCGAACTTAGTCTTAGTTTTTTAACTTTAAATAATTAAAAAGAAGCGCGTTTTACTTAAATATAACTCGTTTGTATAATATATTATTTTAAAGTATTAACTTACTTTCTTAACTTACGAAAGTAATATTTTTTAACTATTAAACTTTTAATTTAATATACTTTTTTAAATAAATCTTTATAATTTATTTAATAATATTACTAAGACTAAGTTATTAAATAGTTTAACTACTTAATTAATATAGTTATTCTTTATATATATATATAAAGTCCTTTGTATTAAAAAAGAAAAAAGGTAAAAGAAAAAGTATAACGCTAAAACTTAGTAATTACGATATTTATTTAAGTAACTAAGGTATTTTACGTACTTATTAACTTTAATTCTAAAGATAATACTTCGTTTAAACTCTTAAACTCTTTAGAGTTACGCTAAACTTTAACTTATATTAAGAATTATACTAGTATTCGCTTTTTATAACCTTTTAAATATATAAACCTTAAGATATTATAATAAAATACTTTACACTAAAAATATCTTAGTAGTAAAATAGAAGGTATATATTATACGTCTTTTAGCTAAGAAACTTAGAGTTTTTTTTTTCTTTAAAACTAAATTTTCTTTAAAAATAATTACTAAAATTATATTCTTTTTAAAAATAATAATAAGTAATATAATCTTACTATTAGCTAAGCTAAACTACTAAAAATTATATTAAGAAATATAGTTATAATAATTAAAAGCTAATATTATTACTTAATATAAAACTTTAAAACTAAAGAAGTTAAAACTTTTTAATTAGTTACTAAGTAATATATATAAAAGAATAGTTATATTTAATATAAATACGTCGAATATATAAAAAATATCTAAAGTCGAATTAAAAGAAATTCGATAACTTTTAATATAAAGAAGATAGATTTTAAAACTATTATCGAATTAAGATATATAATATATAGCTTTAACGTAACAAAGGTTTTAAATAAAAACGAGAAAAAAAATAACTTCTTAAAAGATTATTTAAAAGAAAAAGTTTTTAAAGAAATTAAATTGTAACTTAAGTTAATAATAAATATTACTAAAGGTTAATATTAAAGTAAAAGATTAATTAAGAAATTCTAAAAGTAAAAGAAGTAATATTATTAATAAAAATAAGTTATTAAATTACTTTATAATATTTTATATTACTAATTAAAGTTAAACGACTATAAAGGTTATTTAGCTTTAAAAAAGAATCGTTCTTTATATAAGTTAATTAAGCTTCATTTTAACTCTTTAAACTATAAATAGTAGCTATACTTTTAAGTATAAGTTTTACGTTTTAGAAACTTTTATTTTACGTTTTAAAGCTTTTAACTTAGTTGTTTAGTAATACTTTTACTAATCGTTTTATAAAACTTTTACTAATCGTTTTATTTATAATATATACTAAGCGTTACGTAAGTAATAGCTAGCGTTTTAAAGTATAGTAGAATATATAGTTAAGTAAATACTTATACTTATTTTCGTATAGTAACTTTTATCTTAGCTTCGAAACTATACTTCGTATATATAAACTTAAAACTTATTAATAGTTTTACTAAACGAATTATAACTATAAACTTTAAAATAGCTAAACTATAGCTACGTAAGTTTACTACTTCGGAAAAGTATAAATGCTTATATACTTACTTATTAGTTAAATCTCTTATATAAGTCTTTCTATTTTTATATCGATTAATTTTACTATTTCTATTAATTACCTAAACTAACTATTATAAACTAATATATATAAGACTTACTACGCGATTTATTTAATTATCTTTATTAATTATATTTAATTAGTTATAAAGACTACGTTAAGTAACTTTAAGATTCTTTATAATTTAATAACTATAAAAACTACTAATAAATAGTATTTTCTAATACTATCGAAGTTATTACGAAGCTAACCTTCTAATTAAAACTATAGTTACTATTACGGGCGTGACTCGAACCTGCGTATTCCTATGGGGTTATATGACTACGTAGCCTGTGCTCTAGCCTAGCGTTGTAGGGTTACGTGATACGCTAAGGCCTTAGAGGTAATCTGTGCGTAGGGTATACCAAATAGTTCTTTATATTGCAAAACCCTTCATTTTGCCTCTTCCTTTTAGTAGCTGAAATATTACTTATAGTATTACGAGTTCTATAGCCCTACCTTAGTATATCGCTATACGCTTTATAATAACATATTTTAGCTTATTATCTATTATCTAAGAAGGCTTATTAATATTCGTCGATTAATTTGAAATACGCGTAGTCGTAGACGTATTATTAAAGAACCTTGAACCTTATAGAAGATTGGTAAGATCTATAGACTTTACTATACCGATACCCGAATACGATAGATAAAATATCGTCCTTCTGACCGAAAGTTAAGCCGCCTAAGCTAGCTATCTAGGAATACGCTAACTCTAATATCGACTACTAAACTAACGACGTTGACCGAGGAGCTAACGATAGCGGCGTTGATACTAACTAGTTAGCTAATATATAAGCCTAAATTCAATTAGCATAGAACTAGGAGTTAGTATATAAGATAGTACGCTTCGAAGTTATCGACTTTACGAAGGTATTCCCTAAGTCGACTCGTAGCGCTAATATAAAGCTCCGTCGACGCTCTTTCGAACCGAAGCGCTAGATTAGCTTCGTTGATCAGAATACGTATACTATTACTAGTAATAATAACGAAAAGCTTATCGAAGGCGAAGTACGTTATAGTACCTTAGTAGATGTCTAACGATACTTCGAAAAGTAGTAGAAGCTTAATAACGAAGAATAGTTCGCTATACTTTACTACGATACCTAGTCCGATACTCTAATAAGAGACGACTTCTAAGAACGCTTCGAGAAGATTACCGAGACTTATAGTAAAAGGGGTATTACTATACCTTTTACTTTACTAACGACGCTAAGCAAAGTCGTATATAACAACGTTAAAGGCTAAATAGACGCTAAAACCTTTATAGAATACGTTAGTAAGAACCTTAAAGCTATATTCTACGAGATAAAGTTGTATACTTTCCTAGTTGCAGCTTATTAGTAATAGGTGGAAGACTTATATCGTATCGTTTGCGTATTAGACTATAATTAGACGTATCTTTAGGAAACTATTTACGATCTTAACGATAAGATCGTTAATCTTATAGGAGAATATACTATGTCGAATCGCGAAGAGGAACTTATTGCTTAGATCGCCGGTCTTTACGTAGAATTTATAAAACGCGATTATCGTATTAATTCTATAAACGAACTAGTAGCTAAGGTTATTCTTTAGAATTGCGATTTGAAGTATTAGATTTATAGAGTAGAAGATACTAACTTCGCCGCTAAAGATAACCGTTACTCGACTAGAAATAATAGGAATATCGTTTATTCCTTTATTTCTCTACTTCGGTTTCGCTTATAGACTCCTATTATAGTAACTTTATAGATTACTTCGAAGAACCGTTCTACTAAGTTTGCTAACCCTTTAGTCTTTTCCAACGACGAAAAGAAAGATATTATATCCTTCGAAGTCTAGTACCGATAAGTTTTGAATAAGCTAGCCGTTAATATAGATTATTTCGATAATAACTCGGTGAAACGAGCCTACGTCGAGGGACACTTAGGAGGATTTGCCGTATAGTCGCTCTAGCCTTACCTCTCTAGCCGTTACCCTAACTAAATCTCTACTACGATAGACCTAATAGACTATTTGTAGGAAGAATACTATAACCTAAATAAGTTAGAGGAAGCTATTACTACTTTCGCCAAATTGACTATAAAACTTAACGATAACTTTAACAAGTTTAAAAACGAGTTTATCTGCCTAACAAAGGAGTCGTATAAGCTTAAGACTAAATAGTTGTCGGAGATATAGCGACGTCTACCTTCCTTCTTATAAATCTCGCTGGCTACGCTCTACTACGAGTTTAGATAGATATTCGATAGCTTTACTCGTAATGCTTCTAAGATCGTATTAGTTTACAAGTAAGCCTATAAGGCGCGCGACGAGAAGTGTAATACTACCTCGACTTTAAGCCGTATTAGTAGTAGTCGAGCTAGTATAAGAGGATTATCTACGAGTACTACTACTGCTACTTAACGTGGTACGGGAGCTACTATAGGCCGTACTTAGCCTCGTTATTCTACCGAAAAGATTTATTAATTAATTACCGAGGATAAGTACTTCAACTGCGAATAGGTCGGCTATATTACCCGCGACTACTCTAAGCCGAAGGCTAGAAGCTTCGGAGGATCTTATATAACGAAGACTTATATCTAACAACTCGTCGACTAATTCTTTAGATAAGATCGTATAGAAGATGTAACGAAGAATAATAAGGGGAAGGCTATTAAAGAGATAAAACACTAACCCTAGGAAATAACGACTCCCGCCTAGGGGATATATCTAGAATATCAGCGCTTCTAATAGAGATTAATAAAAACCTAAAGGATATACTATACGACTTTCTCTCTAAGTACCTTAGAGGAAGCCCTTTAATTATCAAATGTATAATAGCTTACAATAGAATATTACTCTCTACTTATACGTTGCCCGATACGGAAGTAAATAGATACCTATTCGTAAATACTAAGTTTGCTAAGAAACTAAAACGATATTTACACTTAGAAGAAATCCGAGGATTTAAGCCTTACCCTGTTAGAGGATACGATAGAAAGAAAGCCTCTACTCAATACATCGACTACGCGCTAATAGGACATCTCCGCGTATAAGGCTAGATAGTTTAGAAGGTTCCTTTCTTAGTTTTAGATATAAAGAACGATATAATCATCGGGCGAAAATAGTTCGAGACTTATAATATACAAGTCAACTATAGAGCTAGACTATTGGCCTTTCCTACTAATTAGCTACCCGCACTACCGCTTGATTACGAGATCTCGATGGACGAGGCTGGGGAGAGACTACTCCGTGTCCCTAGGATCGAAGAGGACTATCGGCAACGCGAAAACAGAATACGTTATAAAGATAAACAGCGAGCAAATAGCTAGGCGAAAATGGAACTAGTACCCGAGCCTCTATCCAAGGAAGCTTAGTTATAATAGAAAGTAAAAATCAAACAAAGGATCGATAAGCTTAAAGCTATCGACGATATCCTAAAGCCTCTTCTAAGGGTAAAACTTTTAGACCACCGACAATATATATTAGAGATACGATTCCTACGAGGAATTCTACGCCGCCCTAAGATAGAATCTATGTAATAGGACTTGAAGGACGACTCTCTCTATAACTCGTACAATATCGCAGTAGTAGATATCTTAGCTATCGAGAAATACGTGTCCTCTTATAACTATATAAGAGTTACTAGTCTACACGAGATCGATGCTATTATTATAGATAAGAAGCGACAACTCGTCTTACCCGATAATATAGACGAGTTCCGAGTAGCCGCCTTAGATAAAGTACTAGCTTATTATTACGATTTACTAGACGGTTTTAGTAAAGTAGCATCGAACAAGTTACCGCTATATTGCGCTTTTGACTATAAGATCGAGTTGACTAATAGCGCTCGGCCGGAAGATTTAAAGTATAGCTTCCTCTATAAGATATCTTTAGTAGAGCTAGAAGTATACCGCGAATATATTTATAATAGCCTTCGTAAGGGATTTATAGAACCGAGCTTAGCTCCGTAGGCGGTACCGATCCTATTCGTACTAAAGGCGAATAGGAGTTTATAGCTTTATATCGACTATCGTCGATTAAATACCGTTACCTAAAAAGATAAATACCTACTCCTTTTAATTAAAGAGACTTTGGTATAGGTTAGCAAAGCTAAGTTCTTTACTAAGATTAATATCTAGTAAGCCTTTTATCGTATACGAATAGACCTAAAAAGCGAAGAATTAACTATATTTAGAACTCGTTACGAAGCTTATAAGTATAAAGTATTACTCTTTGGACTAATAAACGGCTTATCGACGTTTTAATAGTATATTAACGATACTCTAATAGAGTACCTTAATAATTTCTATAGCGCTTTCATCGATAATATACTTATATACTCGAATATTGAAAAGGAGTATAAATAATACGTAAGAAAAGTATTAGAAAAGCTTAGGGACGCTAAGCTTTAACTCGATATTTCGAAATACGAATTTTATATAACGTAGACTAAATTCTTAAGATTTATTATTAGCGTAAATAGAGTTTAGGTTAATCCTAAGAAAATATCTATAGTATAGAAGTAAAAATAGCTAGAATTGCTACGAGGAATATAGTCTTTCCTCGGATTCTATAACTTTTACCGCAAATTTATTAAAGACTATAGGCGTTTTACGTTACTTCTTACAAAGTTAACTAAAAAAAGTGTTACCTTTTAATAGTCCTTAGAATACGAAGAAGCGTTTAATAGCTTAAAGGACTACTTGCTCTACGTTTCTATGCTAATATACTTTGTACTAGGCCGCGAAACTTACGTAAAAACTGATTTATCTAATAAGACCGTCGGCGAAGTCCTCTTATAGAAATTCGATAACGGAGAATAGTACTTAGTAGCGTTTTTCTCTTCTACTATATATTCCGTTAAGAGGAACTATTTTATATACGATAAAGAGCTCTTCGCGGTAATTCGAACTTTATAACTTTAGAGATCTAAACTAGTAGGAATATAAGAGTATACCTTTACTATTAAAACTAACTATAAAACGTTAAAATACTTTAGTACAAAACGGAAACTAAACGTATAATAAGCCTAATAAGCCGAATTTATATTACAATACTATTGTATACTAACTTATCGGCCAGGTACTTAGAATACGGCTATAGATACACTATTTCGGAAGATAGAGAGTACCTTAACCTAAAAGTAAAAGCGCGACGAGGAGCGCATTAATATATTATTCCGCCTCGTCGTAGAGAACCTTACTATTTGGGTACTGAACCTCGATCTATAGAACGACTTAGATATAGCAATAATATACTAGGACGAGGTAAAGATTAGCCTCTTAGAGGACTATAAAGTCCTACCTCTTACGCTATTGGGAATAATCTTTATAGAACGTCTTCTTTAAATAAATAAGGACGATCTAGACTTAGAGGTATATAGAACAAAGGTAAAGGAGAATCCAGGTAGCTACTATACGATATTAGAATATTATCTACTCTATAACGGTAGACTAGTAGTGCTAGATATCGATAACCTAAGGACGAAGGTAATCGAAGAGGCTTACGGCCGATTAGCGACGGTACACCTTAAACGAAATAAGACTCGTAAGCTAGTGTTAGCTTAATATTAGTTCCTAGGACTCGCCGGTAATATTAACTATTATGTAGCTAATTGCCTTTATCGTAGCGCGAAAGCGCTTAGAGATAAGACCTTAGGCTTGCTAAAGCCTATACTTATACTACTCCGATCTTGGCAAAATATCGTAGTCGATTTTAAGAAAATGCTAAAGGATAGAGTAGGTTTCAATAATTGCTTTATTATAATCGACTACCTAACTAAGATATATTAGATAGTACTATACTTCAATACTTATACGTTAAAGGAAGTAGCGCTACTATATTATTAGAGACTATATCGATGGGTAAGACTACCGAATATAGTCGTAAGCGACTAAGGAACTTAATTCGTCTCCGATTTTATAAACGAGATATTAATCCTATTAGGATTTACTTAGAAACTAGCCTTAATAGGTTACTCGTAGACCGTAGAATAAGCCGAAATTATAAACTAATATATTAACTAGCGTTTATATATATATGTAAACTACGTTATAGATAATTAGGCAATTGCTATACCAACGTTAGATTACGTTTAGGTAAGTATTCCTTACGAATCAATTGGTATATCGCTATACGAGGCGATATTTAGATTCCTAATACCGACGACTTTAAATTAAATAAAGTAAACCGACTTTAATAATCAAAATATATTAATAAAAGAGAAACTAAGTAGAGAAGATACGTAGGAGATGTACGATTATTTGAAACGTTACTACGACGTAGCTAAATAAAGTATCGAGGCCGCTTAGGAGAGAATACGTATATAGGCTAACCGTTATCGACGGAAACTAGATTTTGGACCTGGGGATTGTGTATTTATTCGTCGATAAGTATAGTCAACCGATAAGCTAGCAAATAAACTAGAATTCCTAATAACCCAACAATACTACGAAATAGATAAGATAATAGAATCGTTATACTTATTGAAAATTCCGCTAGGATAGAGAAGCTCTAAGGTGTTTTACGCTAACCGTTTAAAGAAGTATATAAATAACCCGTTACTTAGGTAAGCCGCGGAATGTTTAGCTAACGAAGACGTCGTCGGCGAATAAGAATAGAAGGTTAATAAGATACTCGTATCGCGAATCTATTACTAGAAGTTGTAATACTAAGTGTAGTGGCGGGGATAGGATCTAGATCCTATTTATTACGATGCGGATAACTTCAAAAACGTAGCTCTTAAGCTCTAAGCTTTCTATGCCTTGAACCTAGACGCGCTGAGGCCTCCAAAACGTCTTAAGGTATGGTTATAGGCCGCGGAAAAAGATGAAATCGCGCCTTAATATAAAGATAATAATACGCTAGCGACGATATAGGTGTAACTTAGGCGCACCGGGCGACGATAGAAGTAATACGCGGTTAACGAATAGTATATAGTATATATTACAACGATATTAATAGCGATAAGAAGATTATAATAGGGACTATAATTAACGAAGTATAGTTGTATTATAAGATTAGTATAAGTAAGTTTAGTAAGTTAATTAGTAAGTTCGTTTAAACTGTGGATAAATTAGTTACGTAGTATAGTAGATTGAAGCCCTACTATACTACTAATTAATAAGCTCCCAAGGGTATATCTCCTTTGCCTGAGAAGTGGTTAACGGTTCAAATCCTAATGGTAAAAATCGTAGGCGATTCTTTTTAAAGGGGAGAGTAGTATTATAAGCGTAACTCGAACCTATGTATTCCTATAGAGTTATATAACTGCGTAGCCTATGCTCTAGCCTAGCGCTATAAGGTTACGTAATGCGCTAGGGCCTTGGAGGTAGTCTATACGTAGAGTATACCAAACAGTTCTCTATATTACAAAACTCTCCATTTTGCCTCTTCCTTTTAGTAGCTGAAATATTACTTACAGTATTGCGAGTTTTGTAGCCCTGCCTTAGTATATCGCTATACGCCTTGTAACAGTTACAATAGACTATTTTACGCGTAAAGTTAAAGTCTTCGTTTCTAAGCGTAAGTAAGATTAAGTAACTCTTTTAATTTATCTCCTTAAGTTAGCTAAGGTATTTAACGAGAAAGCTATCTTTAAGCTATTAATTATAGCTTTCGAAGAAATTACTTATAATAATAAAAAATAGCGAAAAGAGATAAGTAGATACGCAAGCTAGCTTCGTAGCCTAATTAAGAAAGAGTATACCGAGATAAGTACTATAGAAAAAGTATATTATAAGAAAGCTATATAAAAGTTAAAAGCTACGTTAAAGCTAATAAAGAAGAGTTAAAGAACTTAAGAATATTATTTACCTTTATTAATACTAAGTCGAAGTTATCGTAAAAAGATATAATTAGTTTAGTTAGTATTTCTACTACTATTAATTAGTTTTAAATTATAATAATTAAATTAGTTTCATTTTTATAATAAATATTATAATAGAAGATAGTAATTTAACGTCGAACTTTACAATAACTAATTATTTTATAATACTTTTATAAAACTATTTATAATAACTTCTATTTAGTAATAGTAATCTTAAAAGACTTTTACTTTATAAGAATTTTTATAAAGCTTTAATATAACTTTTATTTTATATATAAAGTTTAAATTTTCTTATATTTCTTTCTTTTCTTTTTCTTTTCTTCTTTAGCTTTAAATATATTTAAAGTTATAAGTTACCTAAGTAAGTAGATAATTAACTATTCTCGTTAACGTATTAATACTTTATTAGAAACAAAAATACGTTTTAAGATATTTATATAAGTTAATTCTTCGAATAATATTCGAATTTAATTATAACTTATTAACGTTAATTTCGTAGTACTTTGTTAAAACTTACGCTATTATAAGTACAATATAAGATTTGTTTCTAAGAAACGAAATACTAATTAAGTATTTTAATAGTCTTCCTTTTATATTATCTTACTCTTTATACTTAATACCTTCTCCTTAAACTTTTACTAGTTTTACTACTATTATACGAAAAGCTATATCTATTCGCTAAGCTACTATAGTATAAGCTACTACTACTATATAAGTTTTTAATACTCGTTTCTCTATTTTATATCTTATTTAATACTTTTTAAATATTATAAAAGAACGTATACTACTTTACTTACTATATGTACGTTTAGCTTTTATAAGTTAAAGCGACGAGAAGTATTACGTAAAACTTAAACTTAAGTATTATTATAAATAGTACTCGTTAAATAGCTTATACTAGATAATATAAGTATTTCAAATCTTTTATCTAAAGCTTATTTTACTAATTTTAATTATTAAGCTAAAAGAAGCTTTATTAACTATATTATTCTTCTTCGACTATATTTAAAGCTACTATAATTTAGTTATAAAAGTAGTAAGTTTTTTCTACTTAAATAAAACTCGTTTCTTAGTTCTAATTATCGTAAGAGAAGAATAAATATTATACTATAACAAAGGTAATCTTTAAAAGCTACGTCGAAAGTACTTTCTTATATATTAGTAATATCTATTTATATTAAAGTAACTATAATATATATAGTAATAGTATTTAGTAATTTTTAATAAGTATTTTTTTAAATCTTTTTAATATAATATATATTTTAGTTTAAATTTTAAAACTTTAAAACGAAGTATATAATCGTCTTATAAAGTAACTATTATTATTTTAAATATAAATTCTATAAGATTTTTTCGATTAAATACTTATATAAATCTCTTTTTCTTTAAGCTTTAATCTTCGATTATAAATTAACTAATTTAAGCTACTTTCAACTTTAAATAAACTATTCTCTTTATAAAACCTTAGTTAAACTATTAGTAATTATTTACGAACTTCGTTTATAATAAATATAAATAGTTTTTCTATTAATATATTCTCTAAGCTAATAGTTATAAATATTTATATACTTTAACTTAGTCTTTAGCTTTTTTATTAAACTCTTTAAGAATTTAATTATTTATTAATTATCGTAAAAAAAGTTTAAAACTAAGTTTTATAATTCAATTTTTAATTCTTTAAATAATCTTTAATAAAAGAGTTCCTCTTTAACTATTTAAAATATAACTAATAGTTTAGCTTTAGTAGTTAATATAGTAATAATATTTTATTTATTAGTTTTCTATCTAATAAAGCTTTTGAATAGTTTTATAATATATACTTATAAACTTTTTTTATCGAATATATTATTAATAAATAAAGTATTACTATAAATTTCAAACTTATTTACTCTTTTAAACTATAATACTAAGAAACGAGTTATATATAAGTAATATAATACTTTATTTATTACTTCTTTATATTTAAAGCTTAGATTTATTATAAATTTAATAAACTTTAATACTATAAAAGTAATATTTAATTAAATAATAACTATTATATATAATAACGAGCTAATTATACGTTTATACTAATTAATAATCTTTAGTATTACTACTTTATTATACGAAAAGAGCTTCGTTTTACTTATTAGAGTTACGTAGTATTAATTTATAATTCGAAAGTTATAGATTTTCTCTAAGTATATTATCTAAGTTAACTAAATTAAGTTTTTCGTTTAATTACGAATAACTTTTATCTTTAAAAACTATTATAATTCGTTTCTCTTTATAAACTTATACTTAACTTTTAAAGCTTTTACTACTTATTTTATAACTTATTCTTAGCTTTTCTTAAAAGCTAGTATAATATCGTTTATATAAAAGAAAAATAGTACTTTTTCTTTTTCGTAATAATAAAGCTTATATAATATAAGCTTAAAACTATAGTTTTATAACGTTTTTCTAAACTTTATTTATTATAAAAGAAGTACAATTCGTAAGTTATATAATACTTTTTTAAAAAGTAAAACTCGTAAATTTTATTTTAGTTTATTATAACTTAGAAATATTTGTATAAAGACTTTATAAAACAAATTTATATTAATAAATGTATTTATAGTATTAAACTATAATAGTTTAAAGTTAAATTTAACTATAATAGCTATTAGAGTTTTAAAAGATTTACTTATAAGCGTAAATATATACGTATCTTTAATATTAAATCTTTATTATTAATTACTTCGAATAATAAACTTCGCTTTATACTTTTATAAATAACTATACTTATTAATCTTATAAACGTATACTTATATATAATCGAGTATTTATAAGTAACGAATTTTTAAATTATAGTTTAAAATTTTAATTTAAAAGCTTATTTATATATAAGTTTATAAATAATCTTTCTTAACTTAAAGAAACTCTACTTTAAATCGATATTTCTTTATATTATAATATAAGATAAATACTAATAGTAAACTCCTTCGATAATAGTATACTTTTATATAGTTTTTAAATTTCGTCTTTTATATATAAAGTATATTTAGTAGTTTTAATTTACTATATTTAATATAATAATATTTAGTCTTAGTTATAAGCTTCTTATAACTTTTTTTTAAAAGTAACGTTATAGTTTTAGCGTAAAACGTTTAATTAATAATGTAAGTTTCCTTTATAAAAGTCCTTATTTTATTTAGCTTTTAACTTCTTAGTTTAATTAATAAAGTAAAGAATATTATAACTAGAAATTCTAGTAGTATTAAGAAAAACTTAAAGCGAATCTCTATATATATAATATAGCTAATAAAGAGTGTAGCTACTTATAGCAAATGTACTAGCTTAGTACTAGTAGCTACTTTACGTACTAGCTACGTATAAACTAATTCTGTAAATCTATAAGTAAATAGTAGATAAAGAAACGCGTTAATAAGTATATTTTACTTCGTAGCTTTTTATAAAATTAAAAAAGGTAACTTTTCTATTATAATATATATATACTTATATTATCTCTTTTAAGTAGTAGCTACGCTATATATACTATAAGCAATACATTTACTAGATTATTAAATTAACTAGATTATTAAATTAACTAAGTTAATTAAACTAACTAGTTCGTAAGAGTACTATTTTCCTTAATCTTTCGAAGTTTTAGTATAGAGATTATTACTTAGTAATATCTTAGCCGCCGAAGTCTTAGTAAGTAGCGTAAACGTTACTATTTCCTATATTACGAACGCCGAAGTCTTAGTACGCGTTTATATTTACTTATCTAAGTTAAAAAAGCTTAAAAATTTAATATAGCTACTTCGATAAAGATAATTAGTAAATTTAGTTAAAGTAATTTACTAAAAAAGCTTTCTTTATACGTTATATTCGCTTTACGTTACTTTCTCGTATTTACTTTAAGTTATACGTAGTTAAACTTAATACGTTAACTTTTTATAAATTACTAATAAAGTAACTAGCTAAACTATTATTTAAGCTATTTATCTAAGCTTATTTTATTACTTTTATCTTTATCGTTATCTACGAATACTTCTTTTATAATAGAATTATCGATTTTTACGATATTGCGATTAATACTTTTAACGCGTATACTAAAATCGCAAGTAATACTTTTAATACGATTACGATAAGCGTAATTGTTATTTTCGATACGATTATTTAAACTCTTCGATTCTTTATTAACTTAGCTATCTTTAGCTTAATCTACGATTAATATTATATTGCTATTAGAAGCTAAAGCTAAAAGTAATAGTAGTAGTAGTATTAAACTTAATATACGCTCCGAATCGTAAACTACGAACGTTAACGTACTAATCGTTTCTAAACTAGCTAAACTAAATACTAACGTTTAATTAGTTTAATATCTAAATTATAAAACTAAGTAATAAGATTAAAATATTAGAAAGATATAAATAAATATTACTAATATTAAAAACGTATTAATAGATATATAAACTAAATAGGCTTAGTTAAAAGAAACTATTGAACTTCTTTTAAAGTATCTTTTACTTTCTCTTAAAAGAAAAGAATATACTCTTTTAAATAATATACTAATTAACTTATTTACTAATAATAATAGTAATAATAATAAAGTAAGTAAAACTCGATAGTATACTCTTTCACTTATACTAGACTTTATACGTTAAACTTATAAAGATATCTTCAACTAAAACATAGTCGAAGATCGCTACTAACGTAGTATACTTAATAATTTTAATAATCTTAATTTCTATTATTAATTTAATAAACTTCTTTAGCTTCGTTTAGTTTATTAACTTTGTTAACGTTTTTCTAAAGAACTTTAAAAACTTAGCTTTAGTTATAGCTAATAAAACCTTAGCTTACGTTTAACTATAAACTTACCTTTTTCTTTTCGTTAAAATAACTACGAAGGTACTATTAATATATAACGAAGAATACTTAGCTTTTATATAGTAAACTTCTTTCGCTAAAGTAAAAACTATATTAAAAAGGATAATATTAGATAATTTAACTTTTATTATAACGACTTAGACGATATAAGAGTCGTTTCTAAGGGTAAAAATATAATTTATATAAATATTTTCTAATTTTAAAACTATATATTCTTATTATTAAAAAACGAAGAAACTTATAACTTTAACTAAGTATAAGTTTTAAAGTTATTCTCTTTACTTTTAAGTAGCGATACTATTATTTAATAATATAGCGAACTAATAGCTAAGAAGCGTAAGTAACTCTATTATATAAGCTTAAATAATATCTTTGCTAAAATACAAAAACGTTTCTAACTAAATCTAACTATAGCTACTATTAAATTTACATCGAATACGTTAACTCTTAAAGATATAGTAAAAAACAATAACGCTTTTAACTAATACGTACTAAAGAAGATACGTTATACTCGTAAAATAAGTATATTTTCTTTGTAAAATAAAAATTAGTATTACGTTATATAGTAAGCTTATAACTTTATATTTTTCGATATTCGTTATTTTATTCGACTTTTTTAAAAGTTTAACACCTTCGCTTAATATATAAAGATACTCGCTAAAGCGAAATCGAATCTCGTTACAAAAGCTACAAAGAAATACTTCTTCGAAGCTAATCGTAACTAACTAACTAAGTTATCTTAATCTTCTAACTTTACGTATAATATTACTTTTAGTTTTCGCGATAATAGTTATTGTATTAATAATTTTTATAATTATAATAGTAGAAATAATAACGATTAGCGTAGTCGTTTTAATTAGCGTAATAATAAGGTAAATAACTATAATTATCGTAATAACTACGATAACTGTAACGCTTACGATAATTACGATAACGAAGGTAATTACGCGAATCGTGATAGCGATAAAGTTCGTAGTAATTACAATAAGCTTAATTATAATAAAGACTATCCTTTTAATAAAGACTATCTCTTTAATAAAGACTACTTTAAAGCTTACGCTGTCGACGACGATAGCGATAATAGTATAGAAGCTAATACGGAATATAATAATTATTTAAACTTAAACGCTACTAATAACTTAGCTAAAGCTAAGTATATTAACTTTGTTATAATTAACTTTCTTAAGTTACAACGAACTTATAAACGCTATAGTATCGAATACTACTTTCGAAACGCTTTATTCTAGTATTTAGTCGAATATAAAGTATCTACTATTCTAATTATTATAGATATAACCGATTATTCGACAATAGTTTTAGCGATATCGATTAATAATATATATACGACTAATAATATAATACTCGATATTATTAAGGAAACTTTACTTTAAATCTTAAATAAATCGCTACGAAGTAGCTTTTCTTATATACGATTATTTATACGCCCTTAGCTAACGAGTAATAAATACGAGATCTACGTAGATACTAGTATTAGTTGTAATATAATAGATTAGAAGTTTCTATAAAACTTCGAATATATTATTACTTATAAACGAAGTAGTATTATTAAAAGTTTTAATAGATTATCTATATAACTCGGAGAGTACGTTAAGTTTAGTTTCTATATTTACGAGACTAATAATAAATTTATTAAGATATTCGCTACTATTTAAGTTATCGAGAAACTCGACGTAAATTATCTTCTTAGTAATAACTAGCTATATTTATACAATACGAATATTAATATTTCCCGCTAGTAAATTACCTTCTTATATATCGTAAGAAAAGTTATAGTTTTTATTAATATTATTAAGCTAAGAAAACTTACTATTCGTAAAGTTACTACTACTATTTTTATAATACTAAAGTCGAATAAATTTTATTATTTAGTTATCGACTACGTTACTTTACTAAAGAGATACTCCTTTATAATATCGAGCGAGTATATTACTATTACTAACGCTTTAGTAGATAATAAAACTTCGCGAATCTACTTAGTAGTTAACTTAATAAGTACTAGCCTTATTATTCGAAAATATACGAAATTAGTAACTATCTACGAATACGAAGAGGATATTATTTACTTTATCGCTAACGTTAAAGATACTTTTAAAACTTTAACTTTTACTTTTATACTTAGTACTATTTACTCTTTAACTATAGAAACTACTTAAACTATCTTTAGTAATAACTTTAATAGTATATATAACTTAACTTCTTTTAGCTTCGTAGACGTATATATTCTATTAGTTAATATAGAATTTACCTTAATAAGTTATACTTATATTATCTACGACGATTAAATTAATAGCAAATAACTTACTACTACGACTATAATATTTACGACTTCGTACTTTCATATTATATATAATCTTATCGAGCTTAGCTATAATACTTTTATCGACTACGATAAAGATAAAACTAAGCTTAGAATTACTAAAGTTCTTAAAGCCTTTAGGATTAAGATACTAAGTAATGTACTATATCTTATCTCGAAGTATAGAGTATATATTTATACTAAGGATCGAAATAAAGTTTACTACTTCGAACGTATTTATTATAAGTTCCTTAGCATTTAAGAAGATAAAGGCTTTATTAAAGTTCCTTTTAATTAATAAATAAAAATCCTTTTCGTCGATAGCTACTAAAATACCCGTTTAAATACGCGGCTATATCTACTCTCTTATAAAGACTAAGTATATTTCGACAAAATCTATAATACTCTCTACGTTTAAAGCTATCTTAAATAAGTTAACGAAGCTTTTGTATTCGCTTATCTTATCTTTATTATTTAACAATAAGTCTATAGTAACGAGAAAGGTAGAGTTATAGTAGATTTACGTTAATTAAATAAAGTTTACGTCTTTAATAGTTATCTACTATTATTTTAAACTAACGTAATAGAGTTATTACGTAGTAAAGAATATATTACTATTATTGATATAATATTGTTTTTCTTTTAGTTTCTAGTTTACTTTAATTATCGCAACTGTTTTACTATAGTTAACTATCGAAGAATAAAGTATTTAATAGTCGCGATTATAAAGTTTTACAACTCTTTAACGTATATTTAATAGTTTATAAATTAACTTTTAAAAGAGTATAAAACTTATTATTATACTTTTATTAACGATATTATTATCTTCTTCGATATATATAACGAGTACATTTAATATCTTAAGATTATCTTCGATCTTTTTTAATAAAAGAATATTACTATATCGTTTACTAAGTTATATATTAGTTATTTATCGGTTAAGTTTCTCGGTTTTTACGTTAATACGTTTAGCTTTGCTATAACTAACTCTCGTATTCAAAACTTTAAAGATATTACTTTTCTTATAACGTTAAAGGCCTTAGAAGGTTATTTAGACGCCGTAGGCTTTATAAAGACTATAGTTTTGTATTTTACTTAATTATTAAATCTTTTACAAAGGTAAAAGACTACGCTATTTACGAAGAGTCGAAAAATAAGTAAAACTGTTATTTTTAACGCTTACGCCTTATACGTATATAGTAAAACCTTTATACTAATAGCGAAAGAGTTTAACGCTTTTCGTAATCTTTAAGATTATCTATATTATTATCTACGCTTTATTTATATCGATTTTAATCGATAACTATTTTTACAAATTAATAGTAATCTTAAGCGTAGTTTTAACGTTATAACCTTTTATTTAAAGTAAAGTTATAAATAAACTTTAAAAATAGTTATTTTTATAACTATTATAAATCTTATTATATTCTTAAGTTATTATTTTAAAAAAGTTAAATTAAATTATAAATTATCTAAACTTAAAGTAGTTTATTTAGTCTAAGTATATAAACGTATAAAGACGATTTTATATTTATTAAAGAAGCTAGTCTTAGTCTTAATAGATTACGATACTATACGTAGTATCGTTAATTAGACTTCGTTTAATATTACGTTTATAGATTAAGTAAATCGCTATTTAGTTAATACGTTTATCTACCTTAATACTTATTAATTAGACATTTATTATTTCGCTAGTAAGCTAAACTTTATACTCAATACGCTTTTTCGGTTACTTAGTTATAACGATAATAAAACTCAAAAGAGTATAAATATACTTATTTTAGACGACTTATAAAACTTTTCCTTAGTAATCGCTAAAGCTAAGATATTAAACGAAATAAAGTCGTAATTCGTAAAAGCTTATAAGTAAGATACTATTTATAAAGGAATTATTACTAACTTATATTCTCGTTCTTTTAGTAGTTATAAGCTTACGATTCTTAAAGATAATGAGGTTATTATTAATACTTTGAAGTTTAAGTACTTTTTCTAATTAGCTAAAAGACTACTTTATAATTGCGATAATAAAGGTATAAAATACTTTATTATCCTTAAGCTTATAGTTTTAGATATCTTATACTACTTTTATAACGAAAAGTATTACTTTAGTCGCTACTAAATAATAGAAGATATATAAGGTTTATACTTCTATAAAAAGCGTTATTTTATTAATAAATACGTTATAAAGTATTACTAATATAAAGTAATTTAGTTAAATAGTTAACTCTTAATAAAAGACTACTAACTTATTTAAGCTCTTATAGAACTTATATATACTATTACTATAGACTTTATTATAGTATTACTTAAAGTACCTTTAGCTAAAACTCTATAATACTATACTAGTTTTAATAACTTTAACGTTTTACTTATAGTTACTTATAAGTTATTAAAGAGGATTATTTTAATTTTAAGCTATAATAAGTATACTATAGAAGATTAGGCTAAAGTCTTCGTAAGATATCTACTATTTGTAAACTAGTTATACTTAAAGGTAATTATCTTTAATAAAGATATAAAGTTTATATTAAACTTTTAAAATAACCTTTAGAAAGTATTCGAAATACGCTTAATAATAACTATTGTATAATACTTGTAGTTTAATAAGTAATTTAAGTAGAAGAATAAAGTCGTTAAACTTAAAATTTAATATTATTTATATAAGTATATAAATTTATCTTAAGTAGATATAATACTTTCTTTGTAGTAGTATCTTAATAGTATTTACTTATAGCTATTAGATATAACTCTTTATAAGTACCTTTTTAGGTTTAAACTTCTTAAGCTCTTCGACTACTTTATAGAGGCTAATATTCTATATAATGTCGCTAAACTCTAGTTTCTTCGAAACGTTATTCGCTACGAAGCTTAGCTAGCTACTAATACTATAGTAGTACTCGTAAAGCGATATTACGATACGAAGTATTATTAAATTAAGTTTAACGTTAAAGATAAAGTATAGTTTACTTTAAGTTATTATAAAATACTTAGAACTATTAAGAATTAGAAGACTTTTCTACGACGAGAAAGACTTTATAAGATTATATGTAAAATAACGCTTTTAACGTATAAGCTAAAACTTCTTATCGAATTATATATATACTTAATAATTAGTATTTAGTACTTATCGTTATATTATTATTATAACGATCTTTTTAATTAGTACTTAGACTCGCTTAACGCTTTATAATACGATAAGTACGCTTATACCTTTAGTAATAAAAATATCTACGAAGTAAAACGTATCGTAGACTATTATCTTAAGAAAGAGAAGATTAAAGAGTACTTAGTTTATTAAAAAGAGTATAGTCTTAAAGATAATAATTAAATATCTATTAATAATCTATATTACGCTAAAGAGCTTATTAATAAGTACCTTTATAAAATAAAGATAAAGAAAGGTTTTAAAAGTAAAATAAACTAGAAAAGAAGAAAAGGTTAATACTTAACTAATTAAGATTAATGTTTAACTTAGAATTAAGTAAAAGTAGTATTAACGAAATTGTTAACGTTTTTTAGCTTAGCTTAGTACTTAGTATAGCTAATAAAAGGTGTAGCTATTTATAGCAAATGTATTAGCTTAGTATTAGTAGCTACTCTACGTACTAGCTACGTATAAACTAATTTTGTAGATTTATAAGTAGATAGTAGATAAGGAAACGCGTTAGTAAGTATATTTTACTTCGTAGCTTCTTATAGAATTAAAGAAGGTAACTTTTCTATTACAATATACATATACTTATACTATCTCTTTTAATATATATATTTTAACTCTTTAGACTATTTTTCCTCTTTCGACTCTTTATTATTTACTAGTAAATCTTTAATAGTTATTTTAAAAGTTATATTTATAAATTAAAACTCGTCTTAACTATATATATATATATACGGAGTCCTTCGTATTAAAAAAAGAAAAAGGTAAAAGGAAGAGTACAACGCTAAAACCTAGTAATTGCGATACTTATTTAAGTAACTAAGGTATCCTACGTACTTGTTAACTTTAATTCGTACCAAAGATAATACTTCGTCCGAATTCTTAAACCCTTTAGAGCTACGCTAAACCTTAACCTATGTAAAGAGTTACGCCGATATTCGCTTCTTACGACCCTTCGGATATACGAACCCTAAGACGTCGTAATAGAATACTTCGCGCCGGAGGTGCTTTAGTAGTAAGATAGAAGGTATATATAATACGTCTTTTAGCTAAGGAACTTAAAGCCTCTTCCTTTCCTTAGAACCAAATCCTCTTTAAAGATAACTAAGCTAAACTACTAAAAACTATACTAAGAGATATAATTATAATAACTAATAGCTAATATTACTACTTAGTATAAGACTCTAAAGTTAAAGAAGTTAAAGCTTCTTAGCTAATTACTAAGTAACGTATACGGAAGAATAGTCGTACTTAATATAAATATATCGGATATATAAAGAATATCTAAAGTTGGATTAGAAAAGCTTCGATAACTCTTAATATAAAGAAAGTGGATTTCAAAGCTATTATCGAGTTAAGATACTCGATATATAGTTTTAACGTAATAGAAGTTTTGAATAAAGATAAGAAAAAAGACAACTTTTTAGAAAATTATTTAAAGGAAAAAGTCTTTAAAGAAATTAAATCGTAGTTTAAATTAATAATAGATATTACTAAGAGTTAATATTAAAGTAGAAAGTTAGTTAAGAGATTCTAAGGGTAAGAGAAGTAATATTATTAATAGAAATAAGTTATATTAAGTTACTTTATAGTATCTTATATTACTAATTGAAGTTAAACAACTACAAAAGTTATTTAGCTTCAAAGAGGACTTAACTATATATATATATAGAGTCTTTTATATTAAAAAAGAAAAAAAGTAAAAGAAAAAGTATAACGCTAAAACTTAGTAATTACGATACTTATTTAAGTAATTAAAGTATTTTACGTACTTATTAACTATATTAAAGATAATACTTTATCTAAACTCTTAAACCCTTTAGAGTTACGTCGAATCTTAACTTATATAAAGAGTTACGCTAGTATTTACTTCTTACGACCCTTCGAATATATAAACTCTAAGACGTTTTACATAATAAAATACTCTATGCTAAAGGTACTTTAGTAGTAAAATAGAAAGTATATATATATATCTTTTAACTAAAGAACTATACTTAAAGCTTCTTCTTTTCCTTAGAATTAAAACTTTTCTTTTCTTTATAACTAAATCTTCTTTAAAAATAACTAAGCTAAACTACTAAAAATTATATTAAAAGATATAATTATAATAACTAAAAGCTAATATTATTACTTAGTATAAAACTTTAAAGTTAAAAAAGTTAAAACTTCTTAGCTAATTATTAAACGATATATATAAAAGAATAGTTATATTTAATATAAATATATTAAATATATAAAGAATATTTAAAATTAAATTAAAAAAGCTTTAATAACTTTTAATATAAAAAAGATAAATTTTAAAATTATTATTAAATTAAAATACTTAATATATAACTTTAATATAATAAAGGTTTTAAGTAAAAATAAAAAAGAAAATAACTTTTTAAAAAGTTATTTAAAAAAGAAAATCTTTAAAAAAATTAAATTATAATTTAAGTTAATAGTAAATATTACTAAGAGTTAATATTAAAATAGAAAATTAATTAAAAGATTTTAAAAATAAAAAAAATAATATTATTAATAGAAATAAGTTATTAAATTACTTTATAATATCTTATATTACTAATTAAAGTTAAATAATTATAAAAGTTATTTAGCTTTAAAGAAGTTTATCTTAATTATATATTAGTATAATAATTTATTTTATAAAATCTTATTAAAAGATAATTATCTTTTAGAAATATTATTAAATTTTTTTTAAAGTTTATTTATTAATTATTTTCTTTATTTAAACTTTATTTAAATTAAAAAAGTTGTATTTATTAAAGATAATATCTTTTATTATATATATATAATTAGTAACTAGATTTTAAATATAAAATATATTATTCGAATTATATTTTAAAAGTTATTTTAAATATAAATCTTTATTTTAAATATAAATCTTTATTTTTTTTTTAAATATTTATTATTATTATAAAAGTTTTATAGCTTATTACTTTTAAATAAGTAATTCGAAGTTAGTTTATTATAAATATATTTAAAATAATTAAAAAGAATCTTTTATATAATATCTTTTATTTTAATTTACGTTTTAAAGTATAATTAAAGATATAAATAGTTATTTTAATTAATTTAAGTTATAATTCGCTTAGTAATTTACTTTAAAAAGCTAGTAATTTAGTTTTCTCTTTTATTATTTTTCTAATATATTTCTTAAACTTATTTTATTATTAAATATATTTTATATTTTCTTTTACTTAAATACTTTATTATTTAAGTTAAATATAAATCGATTATACTTTTTAAAATTTATTATTAGTTTCTAAAACTTTAATAATAATTTAGTATTTCGTCTTTATTATTTAAGTAAAGTTTTATAATAATATTAATAAAGTTTTATTTATTTTATTTTTAAAGTAATAGTTTTAATATATACTAAATATCTTATTTATAATTACTATATATAATAAGAAGTTGTAGATTTTTATTAAATAATCGTAGAAATCGAGTAATATTTATTTTCTTAGTTTTAAGCTTTATTTCTTTAATTTGTAATACTTTTACTATTTTATCTTTATAACTTTATAAATATTATATTTAATAGTTAAAGAACTACTAATCTTAGCTTTATAAGTATAATTTATTAAGTACTTAAGTACTTATAAACTTAAATACTTAAGTTTATAATACTAAACTATTATATCGACTTTCTTTAGTTTCTTTTTAGTTTAAAAATTATACTACTTTTCTTATATTATAAATATAATTCGTTTTATCGAAATAAGTAAATATTTTATTATATACTACTCGAAACGTAGTAATAACGAGTAAAGTACTTATTTATTTTAGTATTAAATTACATTTTATTCGTTTCGTTAATTCTACTAATATCTTAACTATTATAATAATTATAAAGATACTAAGTTAGTTTTAATTTATAAATAGTATATTATACTATTTAAGATAAATAAACGAAGTTTGTTTATTATATTTCGTACTTTAACTTATATATCTTTGTATTTAAAAATAAGTAAGTAGCTTAATCTAATAAATACTCCTTTGTATAATAAAATATATTAGTAATTTCGAAACTTTAAGATTTTATTAAAGAGATAAAGTATAAACTTTAAGTTTAATATATATAAATTACGAAATAAGTATTCGAAATTCGAAGTAAAGAAAGTTACTATTTACTACGAAATAGTAATATATACTATAAATAGTTAACTATTTAACTTATTTTTTCTATTTTCATAGTTTTTAAATCTTAAATATAAACTATAAACTTTTTTATTCTCTTTTAATCTCTTTTTCTATACTTTTATTTAATTATTAAAGATCTTTATACGTAGTAGCTTATTCTTTAGAAATATTATTTAATATAAAAAAGTATTTAGTTATAAATATCTTCGATTATATTTTTTTAAAGTATTTAGCTAAACGCTACGTAAGTAAAGGTAGCCTTTTTAAAGTATAATAGAATATATAGTTAAGTAGATACTTATATTTATTTTCGTATAGTAACCTTTATCTTAGCTTCGAAACTATACTTTGTATACGTAAACTTAGAACTTATTAATAGCTTTACTAAACGAGTTATAATTATAAACTTTAAAAGAGCTAAACTATAGTTATGTAAGCTCGCTACCTTAGAAAGATAAGTATAAATAGCTACGTACTTACCTACTAGCTAGTTAAGTTTCTTATATAAGTCTTCTTATCTTTGTATCTTTAAGTAATTAATTTTACTACTTTTATTAATTACTCGAATTAACTACTATAAACTAGTTTATATAAAGACTTGTTACGTTTTATACTAATTAATTTAACTACTTTCGTCAACTGTATCTAACCGATTATAAAGACTACTATACTCGCTAAGTAACCCTAAGATTCTTTATAATCTAATAACTTTAAAAACTACTAGTAAGTAGCACTTTCTACTAGTTATACTATACCGTTAAAGCTATTGTAAAGCTAACTCTTCGATTAGAACCGTAGCTACGATAAACTACTTTACTACTACTGTCGAACTAAGCGAAGTTTTAATACTTATACGTAAGTAAGAAGCTATACTTCTCCTTATCTACCTCTTTAAACTAGTCGAAGTAATTAACGAAATAACTGTAATCGAGTTATTAATTAAAGTATTCGATGCGATTACTCGAAACGATAAGAAGCGGCGGAAAGAGATAAAGGAATACGCGACTTAGCTTCGTAGCTTAGTTAAAAAGGATTAAGCTAAGTTAAGTATTATAAAGTAAAGCTTCTAAGTAAAGGCTATACTCGTATTAAAAGCTACGTTAAAGTCGAAAAGAAAGAGTTAAAAGACTTATACTACCTTTATTAATACTAAGTCGAAGTTATTATAGAAAAGTATAGTCGACTTAGTTAGTATTTCTACTATTAATTAGTTTTAAATCGTAATAATTAAATTAGTTCCGTTTCTATAGTAAATACTATAGTAAAAGATAGTAGTTTAATATCGAACTTTATAATAATTTCTTTAATTATATAAGATATATATTTCCTTTTACTTTTATATTTCGTTTAATACTTTTATTTTTACTTTTTTTTTACTTTTGTTTTTATTATAAAAGTTTAGTAATTCGTTTCGCTTTTAATTTAGCTAATTCGAAGTTTAAAACGTTAAACTAAAACTTTCTTTTTTTTACTATTATTATATAAATAAGCTTCTAAATAGCTAATAACGTACTAAATATATCTTAATAAAAGTAAATAATAAATATTATTAAAATATAAATCTTATTAATAATAATAATATACTATTAGCTTTATTTAACGTTTATAAATATTTAAAATTATATTTTAAGGTATTAAACTAAGTTAAAAAACTATAATATAGTATAAAGAGTTTTTATAATCTTTATACGTTTCGTAGTTTATATAATTTATTCTTATTTAGTAATTTAACTTTTTTAATTATTTTTAAAATACGAAGATTCTTTTAGTATTTTAAAATAATATTTTTAAACTTATTTATATTATATAAACTCGTTTATATTATATACTTATTTAAAGTTAAAGTAGAATTCTACGATATTTTTATTAATTATTAATTCTATTTTCTTTAAATTATATATTTTAATATAATATAAAGTAACTTTTTCGTTTAATTAATTAAAAATATTATAAATTCTATTATTTTCTTTTTTATAAGTAGTTTTATTATAATAGAAACTTTACTACTTTATCTTTAAAGCTTTGTAATTTTTAGAAAATAAATCGCTAAGCGAAGACGTAAGTTATTCTCTACGAATAAACTTCGTTATACTAAATACTACTTTAGTAAAGTAATTCGTATATATTAGCTTTTCTAATTTCTTAAGATAAACTTTAAAAAAGTTTATAAAGTTATTAAGTTTAACTAAGTAAGCGATTCGTTTAATAATAATTTTTAATTTAAATCGTTTTTCGAATTCTTTTTAATCTTTAAAGTTATTTGAAATATATTTTACTATTTCGTACTAAAGATACTTTTATAAAGTAGTATATTTTAAAAACGAAAGTTATTTATCGATTTTAATATTTATTTTAAAAGTTATAACTATTTTCTTACGAATTATAACTTTAAGATTTTTAATTATTAAATTTTAATTTATACTTTATTCTTTTTTATCTTTAAGAAATCTTTACTCTTAAGACTCTTTAAGTAGATATTTAGTATATTAGTCTAAATTAAGCTTAGTTTTAATTCTTCGACTTTAGATAATTAAAAAGAGATACGTTTTACTTAAACGTAACTCGTTTATATAATATATTATTTCCGTCGTAAGCGTTTAACGTTAAACTACTATCCCCTACTATAGTATTTATTATAGAAACGGAACTAATTCAATTATTACGATTTAGAACTAATTAATAGAAATACTAACCGAGCCGACTATACTTTCCTACGATAACTTCGACTCGGTACTAATAAAAGTTCTTTAACTCTTCCTCTTTAGCTCCAACGTAGCCTTTAACTTCTATACAACCTTCGCGTAGTAGTCTCTTTCTACGCTACTTATCTTAGTATAATCCTTCTTAACTAAGCTTTTAAGCTTAGCTACGTATTCGCTTATCTCTTTTACTTACTTCCTATTATCGTTAATAATCGCTTCGAGCGCCTTAATTAATAACTTAAAGGCGACCTTCTCGTTAAACGCCTTAGCTAGCTTAAAAAGGTAGATTAAAATAGTTACTTAATCTTACTTATACTTAAAGACAAAGACCTTAACTTTATACGTAGTAGAATAGTCTATTGTAACTACGGTTTTAATCGAAGGGTTAGCTTCGTAACAACTTCGACGTAAAGGGTATTACTTACTAGCGGTTTTTAAGGTTATTAGATTTAGTTTTTGTAACTAGTTAAATATAGTTAACAAAGGTAGTTAAATAAATCGGTACAAAACGTAGCAAGTCTTATTACATAAACTAGTTTATAGTAGTTAGTTTAAGCGATTAATAGAAGTAGTGAAATTAATTAGTACGTAGCTATTTATACTTATCTCTTTAAGGTAGCGAACTTATATAGCTATAGTCTAGCTATTTTAAGGTTTATAGTTGTAACTTGTTTAGTAAAGCTATTAATAAGTTCTAAGTTTACGTATACGAAGGTTTCGAAGCTAAGATAAAGGTTATTATACGAGAATAAATGTAAGTATCTACTTAACTATGTATTCTATTATGCTTTAAAAAGGCTACCTTTACTTACGTAGCGCTTAGCTAAATACTCTAAATAATATATTATTTTAAAGTATTAACTTACTTTCTTAGCTTATAAAAGTAATATCTTTTAGTTATTAGACTTCTAGTCTAATATATACGAAGTCTTTCGTATTAAAAAAAGAAAAAGATAAGAGAAAAAGTATAACGCTAAAACTTAGTAATTACGATACTTATTTAAGTAACTAAAGTATTTTATATACTTATTAACTATACTAAAGATAACTTTGTTTAAACTCTTAAACTTTTCGAAGCTACGCTAAACTTTAATATAACGAAGGATTAATAGCAAAACTATCGCTAAAACTAGCAATTAGCGTAGTCTAGCCTTAATACTTAGCTAATATAAGCTTAATACAAAGTAATAAAGCTACTTTATATTTCAAAGAGTCTAGTTTACTTACTTTCTTATTTTTATTTTCTTTTCTCTTTAAGAATAAATTAAGTAGTATATTAAAACCTTAATATATAATTGTATACTACTACTATATTAGACTCTTATTATACTTCTTACGTAATTGAATAGATTCGTATTGTAAAGTTCTTTATATTTTTTATTCTTTTCCTTACAACTACTTAAGAAATATAATAAGAAAAGTTACTATAATATTAAGCTTAAAATAGGCTAAGAATAGTAAAAGAAAAGTTATCTTTAACTTTTTCGAAATAAAAAGCTAAATAGTATAATAATTAACGAGTTGTATTAAAGAACTCTTAAATACTAAAAGCGACAAAGTCGATATTATTAAACTTAAAATATTTTCGAAAAAGGAGTTAAATACTTTTACTAAGAAATCTTTACTTAAAAAAAGGCTAAATTAGCTTAAATAAAGAAATATTTACGTTTAAAGAAAAAGATAATGTAAGTAGCTAAAGAGCTTTCTAATATAACTTTAGATATAATACGATTTGATTCTAATTCGAAGTAAAGTAAAAAGCTAAAGATTTAAAATATTTTTCTTTTTATTATATTTATTACTCTTTAATAACAATAAGATTAACTTTATAATCTTAAGCGAAGATTTCGTAGTACTTTAAAGAAATACGAAATAGAGTAGAAATAAATCTTCGAAGCTTTAACTTATATATACTTTACTTATTAAACTTAGTAAAATCGTCTTATAAACTAAAAACTTAAGAAAAACTTCTAATTCGATAATAGTTTATAAGTATTCTTTAAAGAGTAGACTTTATTATTAATCTATAATAAAGATAACTTACTTTCTAATTTTATATACGCTTTTAAAGATACGAAATAATACTTAAACTAAATACTTAAAGCTTTTAATACTTATTTAAACTTTTTAAAGAACTATTTCGAATAAAAACTAAAAAAAAAAGTAAGTTAATATTTATTTAATAAAGCTTTAACTTTACTTAAAAGACTATATCTAAGATACGATAGTAGATCTTCTTTATATTAAAGATAAAATAGTAGCTTTTATAATATAATAAGTGTTTAAATTCTAAATAAGCTTCTATTATACTAAATATAGTAGAAAAATCGATAACGATTACTAAGAAGCAAAATATACCTAAATCGAAGGTATATTCTAAAGACGAAGGATTAACTATAGCCGAAATACTTATTAAAGCTCGACTTAAAGCTAAAGTACTTCCTTTACGTCTTAAGAAAAATCCTTCGCTAATAACCTTATAAAGCTCGATAATAAACTATATACTTATTATCGTTATAATAATAAAGACTATTATATTCCTAATTACTTAAAGTTAGCGAAGACTTAATTTATTAAGAGAATTTAATTTAGATTATCGAAGAAATAAATATAATTTTAATCTTTAAAAGCTAAAGTAAAGAAGTAAATCCTACTACTTTACCTACTATAACTTAAATAAGTATAATATACTAATTTTATATTCTTATCTAAGTCTACGCTTATTACGTATTCGAAATATATACGAATTTCGATAATAACGCTAAGATAAACTTAATAAATATATAATTCGTTAAAGAGTATTACTTTTAACTAACTAATATATCGGCTTTAATAATAAAAGCTACTAATTACTTAACTATTACTACTTACAAAGTATAAGAAGTATTATTTACTTTTATAAACTCGCGAAGATTTATAAAGAAAGTAATATAACTTTATATTAGTATTAATTAAAATATTTAACTAAAAAAAAGTCTAATCTTATTATTTATAACTATTATAAAAGATCTTCGAATCTATTTATCGATATAATAGAAGTAGTAATAGTTCGAATATAATATTATCTTATTCTAAATCTTAACTAAATAAAGATTTCGTTAAGTAATTCGAAATTAAGCTAAAGTCTTCGTAATAATCTTTACCTTAAAACTAATATTACTTATTAACGAAGAAAAGGTAATATCGAAAGCGAAACGCTTCTTCGCTATACTAAAAGAATAGAAGAATATATTTAAAGTAAAAAGTATATCTATTTTCCTTTAATCGAAGAAGATTAACTATATTATTAACTTATTTAAAAGTAAATAATCTTCGTATAAGCTTATTTACCTTTTCTTTTAAAAAAAATTAATAATACTATAGTAATACTTAAACGAGAACTTATAAAATAAGTATATTTACTTATCTAAGTCTTTTACAAAGTTCTTTATTTTATTTATATTAAAGAAAAATAGTATACTTCGACTTTATATCGATTACTATAGTTTGAATAAAGTTATAGTATAGAATTAATACTTATTTTCGTTAATTTTAAAGATTTTAAACTAAGTTTAAAGCTTTAAATATTTTACTAAGATTAATATTAAAAAAGTATATTACTATATTCGTATAAAAGAAAGAGATAAGTAGAAAATAACGTTTTATATTTATTATAATTATTATAAGTATTTAATTATACTTTTTAAACTAATTAATACTTTTACTATATTTTAAAACTATATTTATCTTTACTTATATAAATTATTAAACGATTTTTATATTACTTACTTTAACGATATTTTAATTTATTCTAACGACTACGATTTATATATAAAATACGTTAAATAAGTCTTTAATTAACTTTGTAACGCTAAACTATTTACTAATCTAAGTAAATATTCTTTTTTCTAAAATTATATAGAGTTCCTAAGATATATTATATCTAATAACGAAGTATCTATAAATCTTAAATAAATCGATATTATTATATCGTAGTTAAAACCTACGAATTATTATAAAGTATAATAATTTCTAAGGTTTTATAACTTTTATCGTTACTTTATCGAAAACTATTTCGAAGTAATTATTTTATTAACGTCTTTTATAAAAGAAAGTTAATAAAGAAAGAAACTAAGACTAATAACCTTAAAAGTAATTAAAAGAGAAACGTTTTAAACTCTTAAAACTACTTTCTAATAAACTCTTTTATTAAAGTATTTCGACTTTTAACTTTATATATATATTAAGATTAATATATCTTAATATACGATATTTAAGATTTTATCGTAATTTAATAAGAAGAACGTTTAGTATCTAATAATATTTTAGTCGAGGAAATTTTACAAAGTTAAAATTAATTATAATATTCTAAATTAAAAGCTATTTATTATCGTAAAATCGTTTAAATATTAAAGATATTACTTAGAAAATAATCGTTTTATAATTAAAATACTTTTAAATTACTTTAACTTATAAACTTTTATAAAATAAATTAAGTTAAATAAAAAACAAATTTAATAATATATATATTTAATACCTTTTAAATTTATAATTAAATATTATATAAAGAAGTTAAATTCTACTAATATATTATCGAAATAATTTAATTATAAATAAAAAATATTATCTCGAGTTAAACTATTTACGTTATTATAATAGAAAATATTAGTAAAAAGCGTTTAAAAATAAAATTTAGTATATATTAAAGTCGAAAAAGAGTTAGATAATAATATATATTCTTTTAACGATTTTAACTCTATATTTGAATTTACGAATAGTAAATCTAAAAACGTTTAAAATTATAAGTAAAATAAGTAAAATTAGAACCTAAAGCTTATATAAAAGTAATTTATTTTATAAGTTATAATAATAGCTACTTATATCTTTAAGTAAGTAATTTAAAAGAAACTTATTAAAGATTTATATACTTTAATCTAAAAGTTATAAATATTAAATACTAATACGTAATAAATTAAAATAAAAATATAATCGTTTAAGACTAAAAGTACTTTTAAGCTTTAGTCGATTAGCTTAAAAGGAATATTATAATATAAAAATTAGTTATATATTCTAAAGTCGAAGTTACTTTGCTAAGAACTTCTAAGATTATACTATAATAATTCGCTAATAAAATACTTTAGTATTACTTATACTACGAAGCTATTATAATAGAAATTCTACTAAGTAAAACTTTAAATAAATATTTATAAGTATATATAGTAATATAATATTTACTAAAGAACGATAATAAAGTAGTATAAGTTATATAGCTAATTAGTTTCTTTACTAATCTCTTAAAGCTTTTTCTAAAAGTTATCGATAAACTTTATTACTAAGCTTAAGCTAATCTAATATTAAAGTTAAATCGTAGATATAATATTAATTATTATAAATTAATATATTAAATATATTACTTTCTTAGCTACTTTAATTACCTTTACTTTAGTTAACTTTATAAAAGTCTTTTATAACGAAGTAGAACTACGATTTAGTACTTCGAACGGTATTATATCGAATAAAGGTTTAGTATTTATAAATTAATTTTAGTTCGACTTATATTACTATAGTTATATTAAACAACGACTTTTAATAATATTTTACCTTTAAACTAATAGCTAAACGGAGTAAATAAATTAAATTCTAAAGTACTATTTACGTTTATTTACCGATTCTTACTAGTTAACTTAGGCTATATTCCTAAAAATAGCCTAATTCGTATATAATAACGCTTAAAATACTATAATTAATATATCTCTAAGCGAAGTACTTATAAATTATACGCTAAAGCTACGTATTTAAATCGAAGATAATCTTATTCGAAGAAGAGTACTAACGATAATAAACTACCTTAAGAAACTATAAACTCTAAAGATAAACTTATAAAATTAGTAGTACTAAGTAATTATAAAGTAAGCGAAATACTATAATAAAAGGTATATACTAATATAATTCTTAAAAAGAAGCTTAGTAGAATTATTTACTAAGAACTTAAAGTTTAAAGTACTAAATAAGAAACTAGTATTTAAATTTATAAAGCCTTTTCGTATATTAAACGTAATTAAGATATAAGTGTATTACTTTAGCTTACTTAAGTAATATAATTAATTATATAATATATTCTTAATAAGTTTACTAAAGTTATAAATTATTTGTAAAGAAAATTATCTTAAAGACTACTTATAAATACTAAAGTTAAAAGATAACGATTTCTAAGTTATAAAAGAAATTAAAAATAAGCGTTAAATTAATAATAAAATATACTTTTTAATAAAGTAAAAAGGCTAGCTATCTAAGTATAATTAATAAGTAAGCGAAGCTAATATATAAGCTTTATTAATAATAGCTAAATATAAAAAGGCTACTACTAAGGTACTAAACTAAATACGACTCTTAACTACTAAACTTAATACTAAGAATACTTTAATACTTAAAAGGAAGTAAAGTCGACTTCAAAAGACTTAAAGTTATAAGATAATATATTTAATTAAAGTCGAAATTACTACTAAATTAAATATAATAGCTTTAAATAAGTAAAATAAAAACTTTTATTTATAAAGAGAAACTTTTATTTTAAAGAAGAAATTACTAAAAAATACTTAAATACTAAAAGTACTAATATCGCTTAACTTTTAAATTACTTTTATAAGATATTTACTTTAAAAGTATAATAAATCTTAAAGGAAATTCTCTTATACTTCCTTTTACTATTAAGCTTAATTGTAAATATTATAATCTTTATTATTATTTACTTTTAAACTATTAATAACGACTTTATATATTTTATTTTAAAACTATTTTTCTTTTATTATAAAGACTATATACTTTAGATTCTCCTTTATTAAATTCGTAGCTATAACTCGTTTACTTATAATCGTTTATAAGAGTAAACGTTTATTATAATATTAATTATATTATATAAAAGTATTTTATTTAATATTAAGTTAACTTAGAATATTTTAATATTATATATATATTAAAGTTACTTACTAAAATAATAATAGTACTATAGCTCTTTAAATTTAAAATCTACTAATTCTTTATATACTACGTTTAAGCTACTATAAACGTATATAGTTAATAATAATACGTAATACTAATTCGGTTATTATAACGGTTCTAGCAGGTTGGCTCATAGGCGTATAGGGCATAAGGTGGAACGTAATCTGTGCACTGGAGCTAGGATTACAAGGCATTAATTAGCTACAGCCCTACTAGCGTAGCGCCTTAGCCTATATACTTATAAATAGCTAGCTAGGCGCGTTTCCACGTATACTTTCCTTTTGCTTCCTTACCTCTAAATCTTCAATAGATAGTATATAATACGAGCTTCTTCCTATCAAAATACTTATTTGTTATACTATTTAGAGGTTACTATTACTATTACGTTAATCGGAAGACGTTAACTTCTTATTAGAATTGAAACGAAGACTAGATCGCTATTAGCTATAGAGAAAGTGTATCTTTCCGCCTTAGTAACCTACTACTAATACAATGTTATATTAGCTACTATAAACCTAAATATATCCCTATTATCGAATAAGACTAGACGAATTATAATAGCGAGATCTAACGACGGCACTAGTTCGCCGTATAAGGTTTTACGATAAAAGCTACACTTCCCGCTAACGAAGCGATCGGCGAATATCTTCGACGACGATAACTTAATATAGTTTTACAACGCCGTCGACGAATAGCGATAAGATAAAAGCGATAGAGACGACGACATCGCTGGCCTATCTAAGGATAAGGATAAAGGTAAAAGCCGAACTTATAACGAAGACTCGATACTAATCTTCGCGGTTAAAAAACAAGTCTATTTTAATATCGTCGACTTCGATAAGAGTCTACTAAACAAATACGTTGATACTAATTTCTAACGACGCTCCGCTTATCGTTTATCTCTACTAACGTATAATACCGAGGTATCGGCTACTATTAGATATAACGAGGTGAAACCTATTCAGCTATCTTACTAATTATTCTAAGAATATATTATTGTTAAGCTTAACGAGTTTCGATACTTCGATACGAAGGAGGATATCTAAATAAACTTCGACGTAAAGATCGATAAAGTAGCTAAATAGTTCGTTTATAAAGGAGAAATCATCTTCCCGTTCGTAGCCTTAATTGAAGATAGTAAGAAGGCCTTCTCTCTTAAGGGAAAAATAGATTTTAATACGTAGTAGAAGATAGTTACTTAAGACTCCTAGGCTATATTTTAAGAAATGAAGATATATACCTTTATAGCTACTAATTACTAAGAGTTGGTGGATTAGGTCTATAATATAGCTTATATTGGGGATACGAATATTATAATTATTTATTTATAGGGCGATAATTTTGGTAAAGTATTTAAAGAGAAGACTAGTCTCGCCAACGTCTTAGCTATTAAGATATAAGCTAAAGACGATAAGATTATTAACTTAGAGTAGACTATTACTTATACGTTCTACGAGAACCTTAAGCTATAAGAGAAGATCGAACGTATAATAACGATACCCTAAGTTTACGAAGCTACTTAGTCTAACGCCTTAAGACGTAAAAGATCCGAGGAAGTTCGACTAGTTACCCCTCTAACTAATATCTTAGGATATATAAATGGGACTACTTCTACTAAACGCCGCCAACGTAGCGTTAAGATCAACGTCTTAGTATTCCGCGATGATCTAGCTAAAGACGATCTTACTTTCGACAAATAGTATATAGCTATCTACGATAAACTAGAAGCCAACGTAAACTATTTCGATAATAATACCGCTAAACGTATCTACGTCTAAAGTTGTATTTAAGGTAAAGTTACCGATAATCTATTCCTTTACCTTAACTATTATAACCTCGATCGCATCGTTACTATATAAGAACTCTTAAATCACTTATATAGCGAATACTACGATATTTATATAGACGAAGCTACGGTAGGCGATTACTCAATACTTTATATAAAGCTTAACGACGATTTTTTCGAATTCCGCAAAACCTTTATCTATTTCGCTAAATAAACAAAGCTACTACGTATATAATAGAAGAACAACTTTAATCGAAAGATACTTAGCACTATATTTAACAAGTTAGTAGTCCCGTATCTAAACGTAAGAGTCTCCTTCTATAAGTTTTCCAATATAGCTAGTCAATTAGCGATAAATTATAAGCGTAAGCTAGCTACTACTAAGGCTAAAAAGGAGAAGACAACTACTACTACCGCTACGACGACTTAACCGATTAGTAGTACTCGATCTTCCAAACAAAGCAATAACCGCCAACGCGACTCTAAGGCCACTAGTATTAGAACAACTACCTCAAGATTTTCCTAAGGAAGCTAAATACGCTTATTACTTAAGGGAGTTAAGAAGTTAGCTTTAAAAGGCAAATACTTCAACTATAAACAACCTAAACATATTTCTCGCGAATATCTACAAAAGGCGGCTAATCGCGACGCCCTTATCTAATTCGTAGTAGACAAGTACAACGCCGCCGCTAATAAGCGCTAAGATAAGCCTAAGGTCGACGAAGACGACTCCAACTTATAAGAAAACTAATTACCTTAGGGAAATTTGACTCTATCTCAAAGATATTATTAGAATACAACAACAAAGGATAAACTATAAAACTTAACAACTTTATTAAAGGATTTTTCGAAGGATAATCTTTAAAAACTTCCTATAGTCTAGCCTTTAATAGGAAATTAGTTTCTATTACCTATATATTACTTAATACAAAAGCGAACAAATATTTGTTTATTAGCGAAAGATTTGTAAAGAAATTATAAACCCTAATAAGTCTCGATATACGAAAAGACTTTACCCCCCGCGATATCGGAAGATTCGACAATAAAGTATTACAATCTATATAGAAAACGCTCATAGTACACCTCCGTATTCAAAACCAATATATTATAAACGAATACCTCTTAGTTATCGATATACTAGTATACAACGTTATCGTAAAACGATATTAGTTTAACTACTATAATATTTTAATAGACTATCGACGATAGAGATTATTATTCCCTATCTAATAGCGACTAGATTATTATAATACCAATATAGAGATAAACGAGTATAGGAAGCTACTCTACAAAGCTAAGTATTAGCCTAACGCTAATCGAAGGAATAAAAAGGTTACGTAAAACGAGGAAAAGGATTTACGAAGACAATAGAACTACCTATTAGTAGATAAGCAAAAGGCTTTTACAAAGCGTATACTAGAGCTTACCTAAGCTAAAGAGATCGAAGCCGAAGAGCCTCGTTAAATTACGAAACCTTCACACCTCGTTACTCGGATCCTCAACCGCTACAACGCCCATCTTACTAAACTCAACGGCGATTCGATCACTACTAAGATAAATCGCCAATTACACGACACCCCTCCAAATATCCCAACGCCAATACCATCAGAGATATATTAACCCGAACCAAAACGAAATCCCTACCCTCTATAAAATACGCAAAGTCTATACTATCTAATCCGCGAATATTTCAATTAAGTTAAAGATCGCCTATTCGACTTTGCTATCATCGGTACTATAATATTTATAATACTAGCCCGACGCCCAAAGTCATACATTAGTATCACTAGCCTTTATAAAATCGATCGCTTTATCCAAAATAAACGTTATAAAGCGAAAAAGCTACTACGAAATAATAAGGATTTATAGAAGAAAATAAGAGAGGTAGTACTTAACGATTACCGTATATATAAAGATATCTTTAGCAAAGTAGAATCTAACGCTTTACCTCTACTAAGACTAATAATTGATTACTAAATCGATATTAAGGACTACTTACTTAACGAATTAAGATATAGTCCTCTTTACAAAATATCCTTCGAAGAAGCTAAAGTTTACCGTTAATATATCGTCGACAATTTATATAAAGGCTTCATCGAAAGTAATACTACTCTTTAGGTAGCCTTAGTACTATTTATGCCTAAGGTTAGAGGTCGTAGACTACGCTTCTATATAGATTATCGTAAACTAAATACGATCTCCTAAAAAGATCGATACCTTTTTCCCTTAATCGACGAAACTATGTTTCGGATAAGATAAGCTAAGATCTTCTCTAAGATCGATATACGATAAGCCTTTTACTATATCCGAATACATCTTAACGCCAAAGAGCTAACTACCTTTAGAACTTATTACAAAGCTTATAAATATAAGGTTTTACCTTTCGGCCTAACTAATAGACTATCTACCTTCCAACGATATATTAATAATACTTTAATAGGATACTTAGACGAGTTTTGTAATACGTATATCGATAATATTCTAATCTACTCGGATAACTTAGAAGAATATAAGATATATATAAAAAGGGTCCTAGAACGTCTTTGTACTATAGGCTTATAAGCCGATATCGATAAATGTAAATTTTACGTATAAAAAACGAAGTTCCTAAGCTTTATTATTAGAATAAATAATATTACTATTAACTTAAAAAAAGTGTCGGCTATATAGGATTAGTAGACGCTAGATATAATACGAGGTATATAATCTTTCCTTAGTTTCTATAACTTCTACCGCTGCTTTATAGAAGAGTATAATTGGATAGTAAAGCTATTAACGAATCTTACGAAAAAGGACGAGCTCTACTAATAGACTACCGAGTGCCAAATAGCTTTTAACAAGCTAAAGTTACATCTACTAAACGCTCTAGTCCTACGCTATTTCGACTATTACAAAGAGACGCGTTTAGAAACCGACTCGTCCGACGGCGTAGTCGCCGGCGTATTTAATCAACGCGATAGTCTTAAAGATGATTAGTACCCTATAGGATACTTCTCTAAAATGATACTTCTTATAGAATACAACTATCTAATCTATGATAAGGAGCTCTTAGCCGTAGTCCGCGTATTAAGATTTTAGAGAGCTAAACTAGTAGGATTATAGTCCCCCTTTACGATTATTATTAACTATAAAGTATTAGAATACTTTAGCGAGAAACGTTTACTTAATATCCGCTAAGCGAGTTAAACCGAGTAACTAGCTTAGTATAACTTTATAATAATCTACCGTCTAAGCTTATAGAACGTAATAGCCGACGCCCTTACATATAAGCCTAAGGATCTAAAGACCTAAAAGGCTAAGAAGGAGGTATATCGTATTATACGCGTTTTTCGCCCTAACGGAACTCCTAAAGCTATAGTCGGCGATACGATAGCTAAAAGTTATAAGTATATCTCTATAATAGGAATTACTTATATTATAGTCTTAAACGACGACTACTATTTCTCGCTAATAAGCCTAGAGTTAGTCGATAAGTTACTTAACGCAAATAAGATAGACCCTAAACTAGAGGTTTACTACGAAAAAACTAGGTTGAGATACGATAAATTACGCTTTACCGCCGGCTATCTTCTATTATACTACGATTAATTAGTCGTCCTAAACTTCGAAAACTTACGTACGAAGATTATCGAAGAGATATATAAGGGTTTAATAAGAGAATACCTAAGCTAAAACAAGACCTACAAGATAGTCTCGTTATAATACTAGTAGTACGGAATAAGTGCTAACGTCGACTAATACGTTGCTAACTATATCTACTAAGCTACTAAATATCTTAGGGATAAAACCCTAAGACTTCTATACCCTCTTCCTATTTTAGAAAGGTTATAGCGTTATATCGTAGTTAACTTTATTAAACTACTAAAGGACCGGTACGGTTTCGATAACTACTTAGTTATAATAGATCGACTTAGCAAAATAAGTAGTTGTTACCCCTACTATGAGATGGTAACTACTAAGGATACCGCCTAGATATACTACGAAGGCCTATACCGCTTCTTCGGCGCCTTAATAACTATAGTTAATAACCGAGGTCCCTAATTTATTTTAGATATAATAGACGAATTGTTAACTCTTATAAGTGTTAAGTAGAAACCCTCCTTACTCAACTACTCGTAGACTATAAGCTAAGTGGAAAACCTAAACTAATAGATTAATTAACGACTAAGGATATTTGTCAACTATTACTAAGACAACTAGTCTTAGACTATCTTAGCCTTAGACTTCGTTTAAAACGGCACTATATACGATAATACTAGACTAGAGCCTTACGAAGTTATTATAGGATATCTTATACCTAAGTAATGGGACTAGCAAAGCTGTACTACCAACTTCTCTAATATAACTATAAAAGAGAAGCTTAATCGATAGGAAATTCAACGTTGCGCTTAAGAGATATAGAAGTACGTCGATTTCGTACAACAAATAATAGGTAAAGCCTAAGAACGCTAAGTTATATAAGCTAATCGTTATAGAAGAGAACTCGACTTCGAAGTAGGAGACGAGGTATAAGTTATTCGAAAACTCTAGTCAACGACGATAGACTAGCTAAGTAATAAACTTGACTTCCTATTAACTAGAGGATATTATCGGATTACGGGAATATCTAGGTATTTATACCTTTTGGACCTACTCGACAATTGGTAGGGCCCCCGGATATTCTACGCCGATAAGTTACGCCATTTCCTTACTAATCTACTACTAAGGTAAGAGGTAGAGAATTCTAATAGAGAATAGGTAGATAGCGAAGAAGAGTAGGAAGTATAAAAGATAACTACTTCGAAAATTAAACATAGTAAACTATATTACTAAGTCGACTAGAAAGGCTAGGATCCTAACCTATCCTAGTATCTAGCCGAGAACTTTAAGAATTTAATACTAAGGCTAGAAGAGTATTATTAACGCTACCTTAACAAAGTAAAACTACTAATATAACTAGATCAATAGAAATAAGCCGCCGCCGATAACGTCTTCTGTTAGCCTTATAAGGATAATAATAAGCCGACGCCGAATAAACGTATTACTCGATTACGCTGGTTATAGGCAAAGAAATAAATAGCGATAGCTTCAATTAAGGTTAACGGAAGGTAATTGAGGATAGGATTTAGATTCGATTAAGTTGAATTGAACTTAATTGACCGATTTACGGAGCCGATATAAGGCATAGTATAGAACAATTATTTCACGAACGGCGTAGGAAGGTTAATACGTGAAATACGGGAATCGGCCCCTTATAGCTTACTAGTCAATTGGAACCGAAGGCATTGCCGTACTACCTAAGAGTCGCCTATTTAAATTTAGCTACTACTATAGCACGACTTTTTTGTACCTTTTACCCGAATTTTTAGTAGTCCTAGGGACTAGGCCTATTACGTAAGGAGGAGTGATATAACGGTTTTGGCAAGTTGGCTCATAGGCGTATAGGGCACAAGGGTTGGCTTATAGGCGTATGGGGCATAGGGCGGAACGTAGTCTATGCACTAGAGCTAGGATTACAAGGCATTAATTGGCTACAGCCCTACTAGCGTGGCGCCTCAGCCCACACACTTGTAAATAGCTAGCTAGGCGCGTTTCTACGTGTGCCTTCCTTTTACTTCCTCACCTCCAAATCTTCAATAGATGGTATATAATACGAGCTTCTTCTTATCAAAATACCCATCCGTTACAGTTATAATATAAGTAGAAAACGTAATATTTATCGTAGTAATTAGTTTCTTATATATAAACGATTCGCTTACTAATTTAATATAAAGTATACTAATTACTAATTATATTTAAAGAGACTTATAATATTTAATTAGTTTAACTTAAACTACTTATAAATCGAATATTTAATAAAAGAGAAGTTACTTATAAGATTATAATATTTACTAAAATAATATTAATAACTTCGACTTATTTATATATTTTAAATATAAAATAAAATAAGAGGTTTATATTTAAAACGATCGATTAATAGAGTAAGATAGCTATTATAAGTAAAAGAGTAGATATAACTTATATATAAATTAAAAGATAAATATAGCTTAGCTACTAAAAGTTACTTTTTATTTAAAATAAAGCTAAAATAGCTCTACTTTTAAAAGATATTAACTTATATCTTTAACGAAAATATAATAAAATAATAACTTATAGAAAATAAGAGTATTAGAAATAGAATATAAACGAGCTAAAGTTAATATAAAGTATAAGATAAATATAATAAGAAGTTTAAAGAAGAAAAGAAAAGAAAGTTAAAAACTATCCGAAATTCTAGTTTTATTCTAATCTAAGTAGCTTATATACTAAGCCTTTATTACTAATAAAATACGATTATTATATAAAAGGAAGATATATTTACTTCGAAACGAAGTTTTATTAAGACTTTAACGTTATTATAACTAATTAAAATAATTAATTAAGTCTTAACTTCGTTAAGCTAAAAGACTTAGTAATTTTACTAATTTAAGAATTAGCTAAAACGTTATTATACTAAATAAGTAATAATAATAAACCTTAAGTAGAACTATAAGGAATTAAAGAATCTAACTATAACTAAAGATAGTTATATATAAAGAAGAAATAATTATAACGAAAAATTAATAGTAAAACTATTACTAAAACTAGTAATTAACGTAGTTTAACCTTAGTACTTAGCTAATATAAGCTTAATACGAAGTAATAAAGCTATTTTATATTTTAAAGAGTTTAGTTTACTTACTTTTTTATTTTTATCTTTTCTCTTCTTTAAGAATAAATTAAGTAATATACTAAAACTTTAATATATAATCGTATACTACTACTATGTTAAACCTTTATCGTATCTCTTACCTAGTCGAGTAGACTTATATCGTAGAATTCTTTATATTTAACTTATATTAAAAGTTATATTAGCTAAAGTATTTACTTTTTATAACTTTTTAAATATATAAACTTTAAGATATTATAATAAAATACTTTATATTAAAAGTACTTAAATAATAAAATAGAAAGTATATATAATATATCTTTTAGCTAAATAACTTAAAACTTTTTTTATTTTTAAAATTAAATTTTCTTTAAAGATAATTAAACTAAACTACTAAAAACTTACTACGAGTAATATAATTCAATTATTAATTAAGCTAAACTATTAAAAATTATTACTATTATTACTTAATTCGACTATAATATTAAAAAGTTTATATTATTACTTTATATAAGTTTCGAAATATAACTAAATTATAGTTTTAAAAAGTATTTTTAAGTATAATATATTTAAAAAAGATTTAGTTTATATTATAAAAACGCTAGTTTTACTAAAAATATTAAAATTACTAAAGAAAAGATTTAACTTAATATAAAAAAGATTTATCTTTAACTTATTATTAAACTTAAGTACTTAATTTTCGACTTTAATATAATAAAAGTTTTTTTTTAAAAAAAAAAAAGATAAATTCTTAAAAGTTTATTTAAAGTAAAATATATTTAAAGAGATTAAACTATAATTAAAATTAATAGTTAATATTACTAAGAAATAGTAAAAAAGTAAAAAGTAAATTAAGAAATTTTAAAAAAGAAAAAGTAATATTATTAATAGAAATTTATAAGTTATATTAAGTTACTTAATAGTATCTTAAGTTACTAATTAAAGTTATTTAAAGTATTTAGCTAAGCGTTATATAAGTAAAAGTAGCCTTTTTAAAGTATAATAAAATATATAATTAAGTAAATACTTATACTTATTTTCGTATAATAACTTTTATCTTAGCTTCGAAACTATACTTTATATACGTAAACTTAGAACTTATTAATAACTTTACTAAATAAGTTATAATCGTAAACTTTAAAAGAGCTTATATAGCTACGTAAGCTTGCTACTTTAAAAGGGTATAAATGCTTACGTATAAACTTACTTACTTACTAGTTAAGTCTCTTATATAAGTTTTCTTATCTTTATATCTTTAAGCGATTAATTTTACTACTTTTATTAATCGCTTAAACTAACTATTATAAACTAGTCTATATACGATTAATTTAACTACTTCTACTAACTGTATCGAACTAGTTGTAAATACTAAATTTAATAACTACAAAAACTACTAGTAAGTAATACCTTTTACGTTAAAGTTATTATAAAGCTAACTCTTCGATTAAAACTATAGCTACGATAGACTACTTTACTACTATTACGTATAAGGTTAAGGTTTTCGTCTTTAAACGTAAATAAGATTAAGTAACTTTTTTAATTTACCTCTTTAAACTAGCTAAGGCGTTTAACGAGAAAGCCGCTTTTAGGCTATTAATTATAGCCTTCGAAGAAATTACTCGTAACGATAAAGAACAGCGAAAGAAGATAAGTAGATACGTAAGTTAGCTCTATAGCTTAGTTAAGAAAGAGTATACTAAGATAAGTACTACGGAGAAAGCGTACTATAAGAAAGTCGTATAGAAATTAGAAGCTACGTTAAAGCTAAAGAAGAAGAGTTGAAAAATAGAGAAAAAGAGAGAAAAATATACTTAAGAATATTATCTACCTTTATTAATACTAAGTCGAAGTTATCGTAGAAAAGTATAGTCGGCTTAGTTAGTATTTTGTTACAAAGTATACAGCGATATACTAAGGTAGGGTTGTAGAACTCGTAATACTATAGGTAATATTTCAGCTACTAAAAGGAAGAGGTAAAATGGAGGGTTTTGTAATACAAAGAACTATTTTAGTATACCTTACGCATAAACCACTTCTAAGGCCCTAGCGTATTACGTAACCTTACAACGCTAGGCTAGAGCATAAGCTACGTAGTTATATAATCCCATAGGAATACGTAGGTTCGAGTTACGCTTATAATACTACCTTCTCTTCTAAAAAGAATCGCCTACGATTCTTACCGTTAGGACTTAAACCGTTAACTACTTTCTAAGCAAAGGAGGTATACCCTCGGGAGCTTATTAATTAGTAGTATAGTAGGGCCTTAATCTATTATACTACGTAACCAACTTATCTATAGTCTAAACGAACTTGCTAATTAAACCGCTAAACTTCTTTATCTTAACCTTACGATCTACTTTCTTATCGTTAAACTAACTATACTTATTTCTATTATGACTTTCTCGTCGCCGTTGATATTAGTACGATATATACTATATACTAATCGTTAATCGCGTATTACTTCTATCGTCGCCCGGTACGCTTAGGCTACACCCTCGTCGTTGCTAATACGTTATCCTCCTTATATAGAAGCGCGATGTTATCCCTTTCCGTAGCTTATAGCTATATATATAGGCGCTTTGGAGGCCCTAACGCGTCTAGATTTAGGGTATAGAAGGCTTAAATTTTAAGAGCTATGTTCTTAAAGTTTTCTACGTCGTAATAAATAGAGTCGAGGTCTTACCTTCGCTATTATACTTAATATTATAGTTTCTAGTAATAGATTCGCGATACGAGTATTTTATCGACTTTCTATTCCTATTTATTAGCGATATCTTTGCTAGCGAGGTACTTTGTTACTTGCCTAAGTAATAGGTTATTTATATACTTCCTTAAACGGTTAACGTAAAACATTTTAGAGTCCCTCTATTTTAGCGAAACTTTTAATAAGTATAACGATTCTACTATCTTATCTATTTCGTAATACTATTAGGTTATTAGGAATTCTAATTTATTAGCCGGCTTATTAGTTGATTATACTTATCGACGAATAAATACCTAATCTTTAGGCCTAAAGTCTAGTTTACGTCGATAGTGGTTAGCCTATATACGTATTCGCTCCTAGGCGGCTTCGATATTTTGTTTAGCTATATCGTAGTATAATTTCAAATAATCGCGTATCTCTTACGTATCTTCTCTACTTAATCTCTCTTTTATTAATATACTCTAGTTATTGAGATTAGTCTATTTTGTCCAATTTAGAGTTATCGGTATTAGAAACTTAAATATTACTTCGTATAGCGATATACTAATCGATTCGTAAGGAATATTTGCCTAGACGTAATCCAATACTAGTATAGCGATCGCCTAATTGTTTATCGCGTAGTTTATATATATACGTAGACGTTGGTCGATATATTGATTTATAATTTCGGCTTATCCTACGGTTTATAAATAACCCGCTAATATTAGTTTCCAAATGAATCCTAATAGGATTAATATCTCGTTTATAAAATCGAAGACGAACTAAGTTCCTCGATCGCTTACGACTATATTTAGTAGTCCTACTTACCGATATAGGCTTTAATAATATAGTAGTATTACCTCCTTTGATGTATAAGTATTAAGGTATAATATTATCTAACACATTTTCGTTAAATAGTCAACTATAACGAAGTAGTTGTTGAAACTAGTCTTATCTTTTAGTATCTTCTTAAAATCGATTACGATATTTTGCTAAAGCCTTAGTAGTATAAGTATAGGCTTTAATAAGCTTAAGGTCTTATCCTTAAATACCTTCGCGGGGCGATAAAGGTAGTTGGCTATATAACGATCGATATTAGTAGCAAGTCCTAGGAACTAGTACTAGGCTGCTATAAGCTTACGAGTTTTGTTTCTTTTAGGATATACTATTACTAGTCGGCTATAAGCTTCCTCGATTACTTTCGTTTTTAAGTTATCGATATTAGGTACTACTAATCTTCTATTGTAGAATAGGTAATATTCTAATATTATATAGTAATTACCTAGGTTCTCTCTTACCTTTGTCTAATACTCTTCTAAGTCTAAATCGTCCTTATTTGCTTAGAGGAGGCGTTTTATAAGTATTATTCCTAATAGTACTAAGAGTAGGATATTATAGTCCTCTAAGAGTCTAATCTCTACCTTATTCTAATATATTATTACTATATCGGGGTCGTCTTATAAGTCTAGGTTTAATATATAGATGAGTAGACTCTTTGTAACGGGGCGGAATAGTACGCTAGTACGCTTCTCGTCGCACTTTTCCTTTTAGGTAAAGGTACTTTCTATCTTTCGAAATAACGTATCTACGGCTACGTTCTCGGTTCTAAGGCGGTAGATAAGTATATAATAGTATTATAATATAAACTCGGCTTAACGAACTTATCGCGTATTTAGCTTTCGTTTCGTATTAAAGTATTCTAACGCCTTATAATTCGTCTTTATAGTAAAGATATATTCCTATATTCCTACTAATTCGGATCTTTAGAGTTATAAGGCTTAAATTACTATAAGGAGTTCTTTATTGTATATAAAGTAATTCCTTTCTACCGAATATATAGTAGATAAGAAGAATACTATTAGGTACTATTCTCTATCGTCTAGCTTTTGTAAAAGGACGCTACTAACGGTTTCGTTAGATAAATCGGTCTCTATATAGGTTTCGCGCCTAAGTACAAAGTATACTAATACTAAAGCGTTAAGTAGGTAGTCTTTTAAATCGTTAAAAGCTTCTTTATATTTTAGGGACTATTAAAAAACGACGCTCTTCTTAGTCAATTTTGTAAGTAGTAGCGTAAAACGTTTATAATCTTTAATAAATTTGCGATAGAAGTTATAGAATCCGAGGAACGACTATATTCTACGTAGTAATTCTAGCCTTTTCTATTCTTATACTATAGATATCTTCTTAGGGTCGACCTAAATATCGTTTACGCCGATAATAAAGCCTAAGAACTTAGTCTACGTTATATAAAACTCGTATTTAGAGATATTAGGCTAAAGTCCTACGTCTCTAAGCTTTTCTAGTACTTTCCTTACGTACTAACGATATTCTTTCTCGGTATTTGAGTATACGAGAACATTATCGATAAAAGTATTGTAAAAGTTATTTAGATATTTTATTAGAGTATCGTTAATATATCTTTGAAAGGTCGACGGGCTATTCGTTAATTCGAAAGGTAATACCTTATACTTATAAGCCTCGTACTAAATTCTAAAGATAATCAATTCTTCGCTCTTAGGATTTATACGTATACGATAAAAAGCTTATTAGATATTGATTTTAGTAAAGAACTTAGCTTTACTAATTCGTACTAAAGTCTCTTCGATTAAGGGAAAAGGGTATCGATCTTTCTAAGTAATAACGTTTAATCGTCGATAATTAATATAGAAGCGTAAGCCCCTATTAGCCTTAGGTACGAATAAGATTAGTATTATTTATAACGCTAAACTTAGTATAATAAATCCCTTTCGAAGGCTATCCTAAATATATTTACGATATACTTCTAATTTGGCCAACGATATTTTATAAAAGAGGCTATACTTTAGATCCTCTAGTCGAACCTTATCGGTTAACTTAATCTTATAGTTAAAAGCACAATATAGCGGCAACTTATTCGATACTACTTTACTAAAACTATCTAATAAGTTGTAATAATAGGCGGGTACTTTATCTAAGGCGGCTACTCGGAATTCGTCTATATCGTCGGATAAAGGTTATCGCTTCTTATCTATAATAATAGCATTAATCTTATATAGGCTAGTAACTCCTATATAGCTATAAGATAACGCGTATTTCTCAATAGCTAAGATATTTACCACTGCGATATTATATAAGCTATAGAGAAAGTCGTTCTCTAAGTCCTATTACATCGCCTCTATCTTAGGACGGCGTAGGATTCCTCGTAAAAGTCGTATTTCCGATATATATTATTAATAGTTTAAGAGTCTTATCTTCGAGGGAAACTCTATTGTATCGTTAATAGCCTTAAGCTTATTAATCCTTTGTTTAATCTTCGCCTTTTACTATAACTAGGCTTCTTTGGATAAAAGCTTAGGTACTAGTTCTATTTTGGCTTATCTATCTACTCGTTATTTATCTTCTCGGCGTATCCGAGCTTCGTAGTATCGATAGTCCTCCTTAATTCCTAGGATACGAAGTAGTTTTTCCTCAGCCTCATCTATCGAAATCTCGCAATCGGGTAGAAGCGTAGGTAGCTAATCTATAAGAAATCCCAATAGCCTAACTTTATAGTTGACTTATACGTCATAGGTTTCGAACCACTTCCGTTTAATAATTATATCGTTCTTTATATTTAGTATTAGAAAGGGTACCTTTTAGATAATACGTTCTTATATACGAAGATAGCCTATTAGTACGTAGTCGATATATTGAGTCGAAGCCTTTTTCCCATCGTATCTTCTAACTAGATAAGGCTTAAATCCTTTGATTTCTTCTAAGTGTAAATATTATTTTAGTTTCTTAGTAAACTTAGTACTTACGAATAGATATCCGTTTACTCCTATATCGAGCAACGTATATATAAAGAGTAATATTCTATTATAAGCTACCGTATATTTGATAGTTAAAGGGTTTCTTCTAAGGTACTTAAAGAGAAAGTCGTATAGTATATCCTTTAAGTCTTTATTAATCTTTATTAGAAGCGCTAATATTTTAGATATATCCTCTAAGCGAGAGTCGTTATTTCCTAGGGTTAGTGTTTTACCTCCTTAGTCTTTTCATTGTTATCTTCTATTAGCTCCTCTATACGTTCTTATTCGGAGAATTGGTTGACGAGTTGTTAGATACGAGTCTCTATTATACGGAATCCTTCGAAACCTCTAAGCTTCGGCTTAGGGTAGTTACGGGTAATATAGCTAACTTGTTTGTAGTTAAAGTATTTGCCTTTAGTGATTAATTAGTAGATCTTTTTGGTAAAGTAGCGAAGCTACTAAGTATAACCTATCGTTGTTCTGATACTACGTCGAATAGTAGTAGTAATACTCGTAGATAATCCTCTTATACTTGTCCGACTACTACTATTGTAGCCTAAAGTCGAAGTCGATATATTATTACGCTTCTCGTCCTACGCCTTATAGGCTTACTTATAAACTAATACGATCTTAGAAGCGCTACGAGTAAAGCTATCGAACGTCTATCCAAATTCGTAGTAGAGCGTAGCTAACGAAATCTATAAGAAGGAAGCTAAACGTCGCTATATCTCCGATAGCTATTCGGTCTTAGGCTTATACGACTCTTTCGCTAAACAGATAAACTTACTCTTAAACTTATTAAAGTTATCGCTAGGTTTTATAGTTAATTTGGCGAAAATAAAGATAGCTTCCTCTAACTTATTCGAATTATAGTATTCTTCTTATAAATAGTCTATTAGGTTAGTCGTAATAAAGATTTAATTAAGGTAATAGTTAGAGAGATAAAGTTAGAACGATTACGTAGCAAATCCTCCTAAGCGTTCTTCAACGTAAGCTTGTTTCACTAAGTTATTATCGAAATAGTTTATATTAATAGCTAGCTTATTTAGAACTTAGTAGTATTAGACCTTAAAGGATATAGTATTCTTCTTTTCGTCGTTAGAGAAGATTAAAGGGTTAGTAAACTTAGCAAAGTAGTTCTTCGAAGTAGTCTACGAAGTTACTATAATAGAGGTTTATAAACGGAACCGAAGCGGAGATATTAAAGAGTAAATAGTATTCCTAGTCGGATAACGATTATCCTCGAAGTTAATAACGTTTATTCTACGAACTTGACGTTTTAGATTGTAATTTTAGAGGATAACCTTAGCTATTAGTTCGTTTATAGAATTGATACGATAATTGTATTTTATAAGTTCCGCGTAAAGACTAGCGATTTGAGTAATAAGTTCCTTTTTACGGTTCGATATAGTACGCTTTTCTATAAAGTTAACGATCTTATTATTAAGATCGTAGATAGTTTCCTAGAGATACACTTAATTATAGTCTAATACGTAGGCGATACGATATAAATTTTCTACTTATTACTAATAAGCTATAACTAGGAAAGTATATAACTTTATTTCGTAGAATATAGCTTTAAGGTTTTTACTAACGTATTCTACGAAGGTTTTAGCGTCTACTCGGCTTTTAACATTGTTATATACGACTTTGCTTAGCGTCGTTAGTAGAGAAAAAGGTATAGTAATACTCCTTTTGTTATAGGTCTTAGTAATCTTCTCGAAGCGTTCTCGGAGATCGTCTCTTATTAAAGTATTAGACTAGGTATTATAGCGGAGTATAGCGAACTATTCTTCGTTGTTAAGCTTCTACTACTCTTCGAGGTATCGTTAAGTATCTACTAGGGTACTACGACGTACTTCGCCTTTAATAAGCTCTTCGTTATTACTACTAGTAATAGTATATATATTCTAGTTAACGAGGCTAATATAGCGTTTCGGTTCGAAAGAGCGTCGACGAAGCTTTATATTAGCGCCGCGAGTCGACTTAGGAAGTACCTTTATAAGGTTAATAACTTCGAAACGTATTATCTTACGTACTAGCTCCTAGTTCTATATTAACTAAATTTGGGCCTATATATTAGCTAGTTAGTTAGCGTTAACGCCGCTATCGTTAGCTCTTTAATTAACGTCGTTAGATTAGTAGTCGACATCTAAGTTAGCGTAGTCTTAAATAGCTAGCTTAGGTGGCTTAGTTCTTAGTCGGAAGGACGATATCTTATTTATCGTATTCGAGTATCGGTATAGTAGGATCTATAGATCTTATTAATCTTCTATAAGGTTTAAGGTTCAAGGTTCTTTAATAACGCGTTTGCAGCTATACGTATTTCAAATTAATCGGCGGATATTAATAAGCTTTCTTAAGCGATAGATGATAAGCTAAAATATATTATTACGAAGTATATAGCGATATACTAAGGTAGGGCTGTAGAACTTGTAATACTATAGGTGATATTTTAGCTATTAAAAGGAAGAGATAAAATGGAGGGTTTTGTAATATAGAGAACTGTTTTGGTATGCCTTACGCATAGACTACTTCCAAGGCCCTAGCGTATCACGTAACCCTGTAGCGCTAGGCTAGAGCATAGGCTACGTAGTTATATAATCCCATAGGAATGCGTAGGTTCGAGTTACGCTTGTAACATATTTCTATTATTAATTAGTTTTAGATTATAATAATTAAATTAATTCTATTTTTATAGTAAATACTATAGTAGGAGATAGTAGTTTAATATCGAACTTTACAACGACTAATTAAAGTTATATAATTATAAAAGTTATTTAACTTTAAAAAAAAATCTTTTAGCTTTAAATATATTAGCTAAGTATTTAATTAAGTACTTTTATTACTTTCGATAATTTACGTTAAAATCTTTTAATTAAAGTATAATACTTTAATAAATATTACGTTTAACTTAATATTAATTTTATTTAACTTTACTTTATTTAATATATTAAACTTTTATTTAGATAAAGATAAATATTTACTATACTTTTTTTCGTTATAATATACTACTACTTCGCTTACTATTTTAGTAATATTAAACTATTAAAAAAAGTTTAATTTTTATAATTTATAGTTTAAAATATTATAGTTCTTATCGTAGTAATATATAAAGCTTAAATTAGCGAACTTTAATAATAATAATATCTTTAAATTCGAAAAGAAACTTTTTATATAAATAAAAGTATATTAGTAAATACTTCAATACTAAAATATTTGTAATATATTAGTTAAAATAAATATATTTATTTATTTTTAAAAAAAATACTAATAATTTAAATATACTTTATCTTTAACTATATAAAAAACTTACGTTATTAGCTAAAGTTAATACCTTTTTTAACTTTAATAAAGTTATAAAATATTTCGATAATAAGTTTATTTTAACTATTAAAGAGTTATTTAATAAATTATAATTAAAACGAAATTTTTTAAAAGCTTAGCTTCTTATATAAAAGTATATACTCCTCTTCGAAGTTAAATAATCTTTATAATTATTCAACTTTAATTAGTAATATAAGATATTATAAAGTAATTTAATATAATTTATTTTTATTAATAATATTATTTCTTTTACTTTTAGAATTTTTTAACTAATTTTTTATTTTAATACTAATCTTTAGTAATATTTATTATTAATTTAAATTATAATTTAATTTTCTTAAAAACTTTCTTTTTTAAATAATTTTTTAAGAAATTATTTTCTTTTTCGTTTTTATTTAAAACTTCTATTATATTAAAGCTATATATCGAATATCTTAATTTAATAATAGTTTTAAGATTTATCTTTTCTATATTAAAAGTTATCGAAGCTTTTCTAATTTAACTTTAGATATTCTTTATATATTTAATATATTTATATTAAATATAACTATTCTTTTATATATATCATTTAATAATTAATTAAGACGTTTTAACTTTTTTAACTTTAAAATCTTATATTAAGTAGTAATATTAGCTTTTAGTTATTATAACTATATCTTTTAATATAGTTTTTAGTAGTTTAGCTTAGTTATCTTTAAAGAAGATATAGTTTTAGTAGTTATCTTTAAAGAAGATTTAGTTCTAAGGAAAGAAAGAAGCTTTAAGTTCTCTAGCTAAAAGATATATTATATATACTTTCTATCTTACCGCTAAGGTACTTCTAACGTAGAGTATTCTATTACGACGTTTTAAAGTTTATATATCTAAAAGGTTATAAGAAACGAATATTAGTATAACTTTTAATATAAGTTAAAGTTTAGCGTAGCTTTAGAGACTTTAAGAGTTTAAACGAAGTATTATCTTTAAGATTAGAGTTACCAAGTACGTAAAATACCTTAGTTATTTAAATAAGTATCGTAATTACTAAGTTTTAATATTATACTTTCTCTTTTACTTTTTTCTTTTTTAATACGAAGGACTCTATATATATATATACGTCGTAAGGTTTAACGTTAAACTATTATCCTTTACTATAGTATTTACTATAGAAACAAAACTAATTTAATTATTATAATTTAAAACTAATTAATAGAAATATCGATTAAGCCGACTATACTTTTTTATAATAACTTCGACTTAGTATTAATAAAAGTAAGTCCTTTAACTCTTCCTCTTTAGCTTTAACGTAGCTTTTAATATAAGTATAGCTTTTACTTAGAAGCTTCGCTTTGTAGTACTTAACTCGGCCTAATTCCTTTTAACTAGGCTACGAAGCTAAGTTACGTATCTTCTTATCTCTTTCCACCGCTTCTTATCGTCTTAAGTAATTACGTCGAATATCTTAATTAATAGCTCGATTATAGTTATTTCGTTAATTATCTCGATTAGTTTAGGAAAGTAGATAGAGAGAGGTATAGTCTCCTACTTACGCGTAGGTACTAAAACCTCGCTCGGTTCGATAAAGTAGTCTATCGCGGCTATAGTTCTAATCGAAGGGTTAGTTTTACGATAGCTTCGACGAAGGTACTACTTACTAGTAGTTTTTAAGATTATTAAATTATAAAGAGTCCTAAGGTTACTTAGCGTAGTCTTTGTAATCGGTTAGATATAGTTAACGAAGGTAGTTAAATTAATTAATATAAAGTGTAGTAAGTCTTATTATATAAACTAATTTGTAGTAGTTAGTTCGAGCGATTAATAAAAGTAGTAGAATTAATTAGTACGTAAGTATTTGTATTCCTCCGAGGTAGCGAGCTTACGTAGCTATAGTCTATAAGCTATTTTAAGGTTTATAGTTATAATTCGTTTAGTAAAGTTGTTAATAAGTTCTAAGTTTATATATACGAAGGTTTCGAAGTTAAGATAAAGGTTACTATACAAAAATAGGTATAAGTATTTACTTAACTATATATTCTATTGTATTTTAAAAAAGCCGCTTTTACTTACGTAGCGCTTAGTTAAATACTTTAAATATATATATATAAAAGTATATATTATAGTTTATTAACTTACTATTAATATTACTCTACTATAAATAAAGTAATTAAACGTCTTTTAAAAAGTAAAATATTAAAGATAAAATATAAGAATTTCGTATTATAATAATAATTATTTTTATTTATAAAAGTTTTTTATTATTAATTAAGTAACTTTATTATTAACGTTATTAAGTTATATTTAAAAAGTAGTAAAGTTCTTAAGTACGTCTAAGATACCTTTGTTAATCTTAGTTTTAATATAAGTTATAAAGTATTTAATTAAGTAATAATAGTTATTATATTAAAAATTATAATATATTTTATTAATTAAAACTATTTAGAGTTAAATAATTCGTTAACTAACGAAGAGTAGCTCAACTTAAAGTAAATTATATCTAATTTAAATATAATTATCGTATATAATAACTTTAATTTCTTTAAATATATATAAAGACTTAAGATAAAGAAAAAAGATTTAATAAATAATTTTATTATATACTTCTTTATTATTAGTAATAATATAAAGAACTCCGCGATACGAGTTTACTCGACTAAGTAAGAAGTACGATAAAGGTCTAATATAGTAATAGTATACGACTATATATTAAAGTTCTAATATATTACCCAACTTATTCTTAAAGAAGAGAAAAGATAAAAATAAGAAAGTAAGTAAACTAAACTTCTTAAAATATAAAGTAGCTCTATTACCTTATACTAAGCTTATATTAGCTAAGTACTAAGGCTAAACTATGCTAACTACTAATCTTAGCGATAATCCTACTATTAATTCTTTATTATAATTATCTTTTCCTTATATATAACTATTCTTAGTTATAGTTAAATTCCTTAATTCTTTATAATCTTATTTAAAGTTTATCGCTATTACTTACCTAGTATAATAACGTTTTAACTAACTCTTAGATTAGTAAAATCGCTAAGTCCTTTAGCCTAATAAAGCTAAGATTTAACTAATTATTCTAACTAGTTATAGTAACGTTAAAGTTTTAATAAAACTTTGCTTTAAAGTAAGTACGTTTTCTTTTTACGTAATAATCGTATTTTATTAGCGGTAAAGGCTTAATATATAGGCTACTTAAATTAGAATAAAATTAGAATTCTAAACGATTTTTAACTTTCTTCTCTTTTCTTTTTTAAACTTCTTATTACGTTTATCCTATACTTTATATTAACTCTAGTTCGCTTATACTCTACTTCTAATACTCTTATCTTCTATAAGCTACTACTTTATTATATCTTCGTCGAAGATATAAGTCGATACTCTTTAAAAGTAAAGCTATTCTAGCTTCGCTTTAAATAAGAAGTAGCCTTTAACGGCTAAGTTATATTTATCTTCTAATCTATATATAGGCTATATCTACTCTTTTACTCGTAACGACTATTTTATCTTATTAGTTAACTATTTTAAATATAAATCTCCTATCTTATTCTATATTTAAGATATATAAATAAGTCGGAGTTATTAATATTATTCTAATAAATATTATAATCTTATAAGTAATTTCTCTTTTATTAAGTATTTAATTTATAAGTAATTTAAACTAAGTTAATTAGACGTTATAAGTCCCTTTAAATATAACTAGCAATTAGTATACTTTATACTAAACTAATAAGCGAATCGCTTATATATAAGAAACTAATTATTACAATAAGTATTATATTCCCTATTTGTACTACAACTAGATTAGTATTACGTACTATTATTAGTTATATACGTTCGTAGTAGCTTAAACGTAGTATATAGAGAATTAGTAGATTTTGAATTCGAAGAGCTATAATACTATTATTACCTCGATAAATAACCTTAATATATATATAATACTAAGATATTTTAAGTTAACTTAATATTAGATAAGGTATTTTCGTACGATATAACTAATATTATAATAAACATCTACTCTTATAAACGACTATAAGCGAACGAGCTATAGCTACGAATCTAATAAAGAGGAATCTAAAGTATATAGTTTTTATAATAAAAGAAAAATAGTTTTAGGATAAGATATACAAAGTCGCTATTAATAGTTCAAAGATAAATAATAATAAAAACTACGATATTTACGATTAAGCTTAATAGTAAAAGGTATAAGAGAATTTCCCTTAAAATCTATTATACTTTTAGAGTAAATATCTTACAAAAATAATTTAAAAATTAAGCGATACTAATACTTTTAGTATTTAAGTACTTTTTAGTAATTTCTCCTTTAAAATAAAAGTCTCTCTTTATAAATAAAAGTCTCTATTCTATTTATTCAAAGTTATTATACTTAATTTAATAGTAGTCTTAACTCTAATTAGATATATTATCTTATAGTTTTAAGTTTTCTAAAGTCGACTTTACTTCTTTTTAAGTATTAAAGTATCCTTAGTACTAAGTTTAATAGCTAAGAATCGTATTCGGTTTAATACCTTAATAATAACCTTCTTATACTTAGTTACTACTAATAAGGCTTATATATTAGCTTCGTTTACTTACTAATTATACTTAAATAGCTAATTTTCCTACTTTACTAAGAAGTATATTTCGCTGTCGATTTAACGCTTATCCTTAACTTCTTTTACAACTTAAAGATTGTTATCCTTTAACTCTAATATTTATAAATAATCCTTAAGATAATCTCCTTTACAAATAGTCTATAGTTCTAATAAATTTACTAAGAATATATTATATAACTAACTATATTACTTAAATAAGCTAAAGTAATACGCCTATATCTTAACTACGTCTAATATACGAAAAGGCTTTATAAACTTAGATATTAACTTTTTATTTAGTACTTTAAACTTTAAATTCTTAGTAGATAATCTTACTAAGTTTCCCTTTAAGAATTATATTAATATATACTTTTTATTATAATATTCCGCTTACTTTATAATCGTTTAATACTATCGATCTTATAAGTTTATCTTTAAAGCTTATAGTTTCTCAAAGTAATTTATTACTATTAGTATTTCTCTCTAAGTAAAATCGTCTTCGATCTAAATATATAGCTCTAACGCGTAACTTATAAGCGTTTCGCTTAGAGATATACTAATTATAGTATTCTAAGCGTTATTATATACGAACTAAGCTATTTTCAAAAGCGTAGCCTAAGTTAACTAATAAGAATCGGTAAACGAATATAAATAATACTCTAAAGTTTAGTTTATTCGTTCTATTTAGCTATTAGTCTAAAGGTAAAATATTATTAAAAGTCGTCGTTTAATATAACTATAATAATATAAGTTAAACTAAAATTAACTTATAAATACTAAACCTTTATCTAATATAATACTATTCGAAGTACTAAACCGTAATTCTACTTTATTATAAAAGACTTTTATAAAATTAGTTGAAGTAAAGGTAGTTAAAGTAGCTAAAAAAGTAATATACTTAGTATATCGACCTATAATAACTAGTATTACATTTATAATTTAGCTTTAGTATTAGATTAGCTTAAGCTTAATAATAAAGTTTATCGATAACTCTTAAAAAAGGCCCTAAGGGATTAGTAAGAAAACTAACTAGCTATATAGCTTATATTACTTCGTTATCGTTCTTTAATAAATACTATACTACTATATATACTTACGAACGTTTGTTTAAAGTCTTACTTAATAAAATTTCTATTATAATAACTCTATAGTATAAGTAATACTAAAGTATCCCGCTAACGAATCGTTATAGTATAATTTCAAAAGTTTTTAGTAAAGTAACTTCGACTTTAGAATATATAACCGACTTTTGTATTATAATATTCTTTTTAAGCTAATCGATTAAAGTTTAAAAGTACTCTTAATCTTAAATAACTACGTCTTCGCTTTAATCTACTACGTATTAATATCTAATACTTATAATTTCTAAATTAAAGTACGTAAATCTTTAGTAAATTCCTCTTAAATCGCTTATTTAAAAATATAAATAGCTATTACTATAGCTTATAAGATAAACTACTTTTATACGAACTTTAAGTTCTAATCTTACCTATTCTACTTATAATCTTAAATATTTCTAAATTTACTATTCGTAAATTCGAATATAGAGTCAAAATCGCTAAGAGAATATATATTACTATCTAACTCCTTTTCGATCTTAATATACGCCGAATCTTATTCCTAAGCGCTTTCTACTAATATTTTTCGTTATAATAATATAAATAGTTTAATTCGAAATAATATCTTTTACTCGTAATTAAGTTATTTCGATAATATATTAGCGAAGTTTAACTTTTTTATACGATATTTAATTATAAATTTAAAGAGTACTAAATATATATATTATCGAGCTTATTTTCTATTTAACTTAATCTATTTTATAAAAGTTTATAAGTTAAAGTAATTCGAAAATATTTCGATTACGAAATAACTACTTTTTAAATAATATCTCTAATACTTAAACGATTCTACGATAGTAAATAATTCTTAATTTAAAGTACTATAGTTAATTTTAGCTTTATAGAATTTCTTCGACTAAAACGTTACTAAATACTAAATATTTTTCTCGTTAAATTATAATAAAATCCTAAATATTGTATATTAGGATATATTAGTTTTGATATATATATAAAGTTAAGAATCGAAATACTTTAATAAAAGAGCTTATTAGAAAATAACTTTAAAAGTTTAAAACGTTTCTCTTTCGATTACTTCTAAAGTTACTAATTTTAGCTTTTTTCTTTACTAACTTCCTTTTATAAAAAACGTTAGTAAAGTAACTACTTTAAAATAGTCTTCGATAAAGTAACGATAGAAGTTATAAAACCTTAAGAACTATTATACTCTATAATAACTTATAAATTCTAATTATAATATAATAATATTAATTTACTTAAGATCTATAAATACTTTGCTATTAAATATAATATATTTTAAGAATTTTATATAATCTTAGAAGAAGGAATATTTACCTAAGTTAGTAAATAGTTTAATATTACGAAGCTAATCGAAGATTTATCTAACGTACTTTATATATAAATCGTAGTTGCGAAGTAAATTAAGATATTATTAAAGTAAATAATATAGAAATCGTCTAATAGCCTACGTAAGTAGAAATAAATATAGTTTTAAAACGTAATAGAAATATTAGTTAATTCGAAAAGTATAACTAAATACTTATAGTAATTGTAATAAGTATAGAATATTATCTTCTACTTATCTTTTTCTTTTATATAAATATAATAATATATTTCTTTAATATTAATCTTAGTAAAATATTTAAAGTTTTAAACTTAGTTTAAAATCTTCAAAATTAATAGAAATAAGTATTAGTTTTATACTATAATCTTATTAAAGTTATAGTAATCGATATAGAGTCGAAGTATATTATCTTTCTTTAATATAAATAAAATAAGGAATCTTATAAAGAACTTAGATAAATAGATACGCTTATTTTATAAGTTTTTATTTAAATATTACTATAATACTACTAACTTTCTCTAAGAAAAGAAGTAGATAAGCTTATACGAAGGTTATTTACTTTCGAGTAAGTTAATAGTATAGTCGGTCTCTTTCGACTAAAGGAAGATAAATATACTCTTTACTTTAAATATATCCTTTTATTCTTTTAATATAGTAGAGAAACGTTTTACTTCTAATACTACTTCTTCTTCGTTAATAAATAATATTAGTTCTAAGGTAAAAACTACTACGAAAACCTTAGTTTAATTCTAAGCTACTTAACGAAATCTTTATTCGATTAAGATTTAAAACGAAATAATATTATATTCGAACTATTACTACTTCTATTATATCGATAAATAGATCCGAAGATCTTTTATAATAGTTATAAATAATAAAATTAGATTCTCTTCTAATTAAGTATCTTAATCGATACTAATATAAAGTTATATTATCCTTTTTATAAATCCTTACGAATTTGTAAAAGTAAACGATACTTTTTATACTTTATAAGTAATAATAACTAAGTAGTTAATAGCCTTTATTATTAAAGCTAATATATTAGCTAGTTAAAAGTAGTATTCTAACGAATTATATATTTATTAAGTCTACCTTAGCGCTGTTATCGAAATCTATATATATTTCGAATATACGATAAGCGTAAATTTAAATAAAAATATAAAATTAATACGTTATATTTACTTAAGCTATAGTAGACGAAGTAATAAGACTTACTTCTTTACTTTAGCTTTTAAAAACTAAAATCGTATTTATTTCTTTAACGATTTAAACTAAGTTCTCTTAATAAACTAAATCTTCGTTAACTCTAAGTAATTAAAAACAAAATAGTTTTTACTACTACAACGATAATAAGTATATAATTTATCGTCGAGCCTTATAAAGTTATCGGCGAAAGATCTTCTTTGAAATATAAAAGAAGTACTTTAGCTTTAAATTAAACTCTAATAAGTACTTCGACTACGATTAATTCCTTATTCTTAGAATATACTTTCGATTTAAATATATTTCGTTTTTTAGTAATCGCTACTAATTTTTCTACTATATTTAATATAATAAAGGCTTATTTAGAATTTAAATATCTATTATACTATAAAGACTACTATTCTATCTTTAGTATAAAGGAGATTTACTATTATATTTTAAATATAGTTTTTTAAGTAAAATTAGAACTTCGTTAAATAAATATTAACTTATTCCTTTTCTAATCTCTATTCGAAATAGTCCTTTAAAGAATCTAAATAAACGTCGAAAGCTTCGAATATCTAATTTAAACGTTATTTCGTATCTTTAAAAACGTATATAAAGTTGAAGAGTAAGTTATCTTTATTATAAATTAGTAATAAAGTCTACTCTTTAAAAAATACTTATAAATTATTATCGAATTAAAAGTTTTTCTTAAGCTTTTAGTTTATAAAACGATTTTACTAAGCTTAATAAGTAAAGTATATATAAATTAAAGTTTCGAAAACTTATTTTTACTTTATTTTATATTTCTTCGAAATATTACAAAATTCTTATTTAAGACTATAAAGTTAATTTTATTATTATTAAAAGATAATAAACGTAGTAAAAAGAGAAATATTCTAAATCTTTAATTCTTTATTTTATTCTAAATCGAAGTTAAATTATACTATATCCGAAATTATATTAAAGAGTTCTTTAATTATTTATATTATCTTTTTCTTTAAATATAAGTATTCTTTTATTCGAATTAATTTAGTTTTCTTTTAAGTAAAGATTTCTTTAGTAAGAATATCTAATTCCTTTTCTAAAAATATTTTAAGTTTAATAATATCGACTTTGTTACCTTTAATATTTAAGAGTTTTTTAATATAGCTTATTAACTATTACGTTATTTAGCTCTTTATTTCGAAAAAGTTAAAGATAGCTTTTCTTTTACTATTCTTAGCCCGTTTTGAGTTCGATATTATAATAGCTTTTTTTATTATATCTCCTAAGTAATTATAAAAAGAAGAATAAGAAATATAAAAAACTTTATAATATAAATCTATTCAACTAAGTAAGAAATACGATAAAAGTTTAATATAATAATAGTATACGATTATATATTAAAGTTCTAATATATTATCTAACTTATTCTTAAAGAAGAGAGAAGATAAGAATAAGAAAGTAGGTAGACTAAACTCTTTAAAATACAAAGTAGCTTTATTACCCTGTACTAAGCCTATATCGGCTAAGTACTAAGGTTAGACTATGCTAATTACTAGTTTTAGCGACAATTCTACTATTAATCTTCTGTTACAAATAACGTCGCTAAGCTTTTTAATATATCGTTATAACGTTTTTATAGTATTTAGCTAAGTATTACGTAAGTAAAAGTAACTTTTTTAAAATATAATAGAATATATATCTTTATAGTATAATAGTTATACGTTAAGTAGACTTCTTAATTACTTAAATTGAAAAGTACTAAGTTCGATTCTTAGAAAAGTAAAAATTCTAAGGCTTTTCTCCGTAGAATTAACTCTCGTCGTAAAGATTAATATAAAATTCCAACTAATACTATATCTTCTACTATAGCTTTTACTAAGATAAAGGTTACTATATTAGAAGATACGATAAGAAAAGCTACTATAGCTTTAAGCTTAAAATAAACTAAAAATGATAAAAGAAAAGCTATCCTTAGTCTTTTCGAAATAGAAAGCTAGATAGTATAATAATTAACGAGTTATATTAAAAAACTTTTAAATATTAAAAGCAACGAAGTCGATATTATTAAGTTCGAAATATTTTCGAAGAAAGAGTTAGATATTCTTATTAAGGAAATCCTTATTTAAGAAAAAGCTAAGTTAATTTAAGTAAAGAAATACTTACGTTTAAAAAAAAAGATAATATATATAGCTAAAAAGCTTTCTAATATAACTTTAAGTATAATACGATTTAACTTCGATTTAAAGTAAAGTAAAAAGCTAAAGATTCGGAATATCTTTCTTTTTTCTACTTTTATTACTCTTTAATAATAATAAGATTAGCTTTATAATCTTAAGTAAAGATTTCGTAGTACTTTAAAGAAATATAAAACGAAGTAGAAATAAGTCTTTAAAGCTTTAACTTATATATATTCTATTTACTAAGCTTAATAAGATTATTTTATAAATTAAAAGTTTAAAAAAAATCCTTAGTTTAACGATAGTTTATAAATATTCTTTAAAAAATAGATTTTATTATTAGTTTATAATAAAAATAACTTACTTTTCAACTTTACGTATACTTTTAAAGATACGAAATAACATTTAAACTAGATATTTAAGACTTTTAATACCTATTTAAACTCTTTAAAAGACTATTTTAAATAAAAATTAGAAAAAGAATAAACTAATACTTATTTAGTAAAGTTTTAACTTTACTTAAAAAACTATATCTAAAATATAATAGTAAATCTCTTTTATACTAAAGATAAGATAATATCTTTTATAATATAATAAACATTTAAATTCTAAACTAACTTTTATTATATTAAACGTAGTAGAAAAAGTAATAGTAATTATTAAAAAGTAAAATATATTTAAACTAAAAGTATATTTTAAAGATAAAAGACTAACTATAGTCGAAATACTTATTAAAGTTTAATTTAAAGCTAAAATATCTCTCTTATATTCTAAGGAAGATATTTCGTAAGTAATTTTATAAAATTTAATAATAAATAATATATTTATTATTATTATAATAATAAAGATTATTTTATTCTTAATTATTTAGAGTTAGCGAAGACTTAGTTTATTAGAAGAACTTAATTTAGATCGTCGAAGAAACGAATATAATTTTAATCTTTAAAAGTTAAAGTAAAGAAATAAATTTTACTACTTTACTCGTTATAGCTTAAGTAAGTATAATATACTAATTTTATATTTTTATCTAAATTTATACTTATTATATATTCGAAACGTATACGAATTTTAATAGTAGCGCTAAAGTAAATTTAGTAAGTATATAATTCGTTAAAAAATACTACTTCTAATTAACTAATATATTAGCTTTAATAATAGAAGTTACTAACTATATAACTATTACTATTTATAAAGTATAAAAAGTATCGTTTATTTTTATAAATTTATAAAGATTTATAAAAAGAGTAATACGACTTTATATTAGTATCGATTAAAATACTCGATTAGAAAGAAGTTTAATCTTATTATCTATAACTATTATAAAAGACCTTTAAATCTATTTATTAGTATAATAAAAGTAATAGTAGTTTAAATATAATATTATTTCGTTTTAAGTTTTAAGCGAATAAAGATTTTACCAAGTAGTTCGAAATTAAGCTAAAGTCTTTATAATAGTCTTAGCTTTAAAACTTATACTATTTACTAACGAAGAAGAAGTAGTATCGAAGACGAAATACCTCTTTACTATATTAAAAAAGTAAAAGGATATATTTAAAGTAAAAAGTATATTTATCTTTTTTTAATCGAAAAAGATTAACTATACTATTAACTTATTCGAAAATAAATAACTTTTATATAAACTTATTTACTTTTTATCTTAAAAGAAATTAATAGTATTATAGTAATATCTTTTATTTGTAATTAAGCTATTTCGATAACGTATTAGTAAAGTTTAACTTCTTTATATAATATTTAATTATAAATTCAAAGAATATTAAATATATATACTATCGAATTTATCTTTTATTTAATTTAATTTATTTTATAAAGGTTTATAAGTTAGAGTAATCTAAGAGTATTTTAATTACGAAACGACTATTTTCTAAATAGTATCTCTAATACTTAAATAATTTTATAATAATAAATAACTTTTAATTTAGAATATTATAATTAACTTTAGCTTTATAAAATTTCTTCGACTAAAATATTTTTAAGTATTAAACGTTTTTTTCGTTAAGTTATAATAAGATCTTAGATATTATATATTAAGATATATTAGTTTTAATATAGATATAAAGTTAAGAGTCGAAATACTTTAATAAAAGAATTTATCAAAAAATAGCTTTAAAAGCTTAAAACGCTTCTCTTTCGAATATTCCTAAAGTTACTAATCTTAGCTTCTTTTTTTATTAGCTTCCTATTATAAAAGATATTAGCGAAGTTATTATTTTAGAATAGTTTTCGATAAAGTAATAATAGAAGTTATAGAACTTTAAAAATTACTATATTTCGTAATAACTCGTAGATTTTAACTATAACGTAATAGTATTAATTCACTTAAGATTTATAAATATTTCGCTATTAGATATAATATATTTTAAGAACTTTATATAATTTTAAAAGAAAAAGTATTTACTTAAGTTAGTAAATAGCTCGATACTACGAAGTTAATCGAAGATTTATTTAACGTATTTTATATATAAATCGTAGTCGTTGAAGTAAATTAAAATATTATTAAAGTAAATAATATAGAAATTATCTAATAACTTATATAAATAAAGATAAATATAGTTTTAAAACGTAATAAGAGTATTAATTAATCCGAAAAGTATAAATAAGTATTTATAGTAATTATAACGAATATAGAATATTATCTTTTACTTATCTCTTTTCTTTATATAAATATAGTAATATACTTTTTTAATATTAATCTTAATAAAATATTTAAAGTTTTAGATTTAGTCTAAGATCTCTAAGATTAGTAGAAACGAGTATTAGTTCTATATTATAATCTTATTAAAACTATAGTAGTCGATATATAATCGAATATTATCCTTTTTTAATATAAATAAAATAAAGAACTTTATAAAAGACTTAGAAAAGTAAATACGTTTACTTTATAAATTTTTATCTAAGTATTATCTTAAATTAAACTATTTATATTATTATAGTAGAAAATACTAGTAGAAAGTACTTAAGAATAAGATTTAGCGTATATTAAAGTCGAAAAGAAGAGTTAGAAAGTTATATATATTCCTTTAACGATTTTAACTTTATATTTAAATTTCTAAATAATAAATCTAAAGATATTTAAAATTATAAGTAAAATAAGTAAAATTAAAATATAAAATTTATATAAAAGTAGTTTATCTTATAAGCTATAGTATTAGCTGTTTATATCTTCGAATAAGTAATTCGAAAAGAGTTTATTAAAGACTTACGTATTCTAATTTAAAAGCTATAAGTATTAGATACTAAGACGTAGTAAATTAAAGCGAAAACGTAATCGTTTAAGATTAAAAACGCTTCTAAGTTTTAATCGATTAGCTTAGAAGGAATATTATAGTATAAAGATTAACTATATATTCTAAAGTTAGAGTTATTCTACTAAAAGCTTTTAAAACTATACTACGACGATCTACTAATAAGATACTTCGATATTATTTATACTACGAAGTTATTATAATAGAAGTTCTATTAGATAAAACTTCGAATAAACGTTCGTAAATATATATAATAGTATAGTATCTACTAAGAAACGATAACGAAGTAGTATAAACTATATAGTTAATTAGTTTCTTTATTAATCCTTTAAAGCTTTTTCTAAGAATTATTAATAAACTTTATTACTAAACTTAGGCTAATCTAATATTAAAACTAAATCGTAAACGTAATATTAGTTATCGTAGATTAATATACTAAGTATATTACTTTTTTAATTACTTTAATTACCTTTACTTTAGTCGACTTTATAAAAGTCTTTTATAATAAAATAGAATTATAGTTTAGTACTTCGAATAGTATTATATTAGATAAGAGTTTAGTATTTATAAGTTAGTTTTAGTCTAATTTATATTATTATAGTTATATTAAATAATAACTTTTAATAATATTCTACTCTTAAACTAATAGTTAAACGAAGTAGATAAACTAAACTCTAAAGTCTTACTTATATTCGTTTACTAATTCCTACTAATTAACTTAAGCTACGCTTCTAAAAACGAAGTAATTCGTATATAATAACGCTTAAAATGTTATAATTAGTATATTTCTTAGCGAAACGCTTATAAATTACGTATTAAAGCTATATATCTAAATCGAAAATAATCTTACTTAAAAAGAAGTACTAGTAGTAATAAACTACTTTAAAAAACTATAAACTCTAAGGATAAATTTATAAAATTAATAACGTTAAATAATTACAAAGTAAGTAAAATATTATAATAAAAGGTATATACTAATATAATTCTTAAAAGGAAACTTAATAGAATTATCTACTAAAAACTTAAAACTTAAAATATTAAATAAAAAGCTAATATTTAAGTTTATAAAGCCTTTTCGTATACTAAATGTAGTTAGGATATAAATATATCGCCTTAGCTTATTTAAGTAATATAACTATCTATATAATATATTCTTAGTAAATTTATTAGAGTTATAGATTATTCGTAAAAGAGATTATCTTAAAGACTACTTATAAATATTAAAGTTAAAAGACGATAATTTCTAAGTTATAAAAGAAGTTAAAGATAAACGTCGAATTAATAGCGAAATATACTTCTTAGTGAAGTAGAAAGATTAGCTATTTAAGTATAATTAGTAGATAAACGAAGTTAATATATAAGCTTTATTAGTAATAGCTAAGTATAAAAAAGCTACTACTAAGATACTAAACCGAATACGATTTTTAAATATAAAATCTAATATTAAAGATACTTTAATACTTAAAAGAAAGCGAAGTCGACTTTAGAAAACTTAAAGCTATAAGATAGTATATTCGATTAGAGTTAAACTACTACTAAATTAAATATAATAACTTTAAAAGTATAAAATAAAAACTTTTATTTATTTAAAGTATTTAGCTAAGCGCTACGTAAGTAAAGGTAGCCTTTTTAAAATATAGTAGAATATATAGTTAAGTAGATACTTATACTTATTTTCGTATAGTAACTTTTATCTTAGCTTCGAAACCCTTATATATGTAAACTTAGAATTTATTAATAACTTTACCAAACGAGTTATAATCGTAAACTTTATTCCAACTTACATAGCTACACAAGCTCGCTACTTCGAAAAGGTACAAATACCTACGTACTAATTAATTCTACTACTTCTATTAATCGCTTAAATTAACTACTATAAACTAATCGATTAATTTAACTACTTTCGTTAACTAAGTTTAACTAATTATAAAGACTACTATACTTACTAAGTAACCTTAGGATTCTTTATAATTTAACAACTATAAAAACTACTAGTAAATAGTACCTTTTACGTCGAAGTTATCGTAAAGCTAACCTTCTAATTAGAACTATAATTGCGATAAACTATTTTACTACGTATAAGATTAAAGTCTTCGTCTTTAAGCGTAAGTAGAATTGGGTAACTCTCTTAATCTACTTCCTTAAGTTAGCCGAAGCGTTTAACGAGAAAGCCGCCTTCGAGCTATTAATTACGGCCTTCGAAGAAATCGCTCGTAACGATAAAAAGTAGCGAAAGAAGATAAGTAGATACGCGAACTAGCTTCGTAGCTTAGTTAAGAAGAAGTATACCGAGATAAGTACTACGGAAAAGGTATATTATTTAGAGTATTTAGCCGAGTACTATATAAGTAAAGGCAGCCTTTTTAAAACATAGTAGAATATATAATTAAGTAGATACTTATACTTATTTTCGTACAATAACCTTTATCTTAGCTTCGAAACTATACTTCGTATATATAAACTTAAAATTCATTAATAGCTTTACTAAACGAATTATAACTATAAACTTTAAAATAACTTATAAACTATAGCTACGTAAGCTTACTACCTTAGAAGAGTATAAATACTTACGTACTAATTAATTCTACTACTTTTATTAATTACTTAAATTAACTACTATAAACTAATTTACTTACTTACTAGTTAAAACTCTTATATATATAAGACTTACTATACTTTATACTAATTAATTTAATTACCTTCGTTAACTACGTCGAATTAGTTACAAATACTAAATCTAATAACTTTAAAAACTACTAATAAATAATACCTTTATCGAAGCTATCGCGAAGCTAATCCTTTAATTAGAATTATAGCTACGATAAACTACTTTACTACTACTATAAGCGAAGTCTTTATCTCCTCGTATAAGTAAGAGGCTATACTTCTTCGAATCTATCTTCTTAAGCCGATCGAGGTAATTAATAAGATAGCCGCGATCGAGTTATTAATTAAGGCGCTAAAGATAATCGCTCGTAACGATAAGAAGCGGCGAAAGAAGATAGAAGGATACGCGACTTAGCTTCGTAGCTTAGTTAAGAAGAATTAGGCCGAGTTAAGTACTATAAAGCAAAGCTTCTAAAGGAAAGCTATACTAAAGTTAGAAGCTAAGTTAAAAGTAAAGAAAAAGAGTTAAAAGACTTATATTACTTTATTAGTACTAAGTCGAAGTTATTATAGAAAAATATAGTTAGCTTAGTTAGTATTTCTACTATTAATTAGTTCTAAATTGTAATAATTAAATTAGTTTCGTTTCTATAGTAAATACTATAGTAGGAGATAGTAGTTTAACGTTAAACTTTATAACGAGACTTTTATTTATAAAGAGAAACTTTTATTTAAAAGAGAAATTATTAAAAATACTTAAATACTAAGAATACTAATATCGTCTAACTTTTAAATTATTTCCGTAAGATATTTACTTTAAGAGTATAATAGATCTTATAGAAAACCCTTTTATACTTCTTACTACTACTTTTAATCGTAAATATCGTAGTTACTATTATCGTTTACTTTTAAACCGTTAGTAGTAATTTTATATATCTAATCTTAAAACCGTTTCTCTACTATTATAAAGATTATATACCTTAGATCCTTCTTTATTAGACTCGTAGCTATAACTTAACTACTTGTAGTCGCTTATAAGAATAGACGCTTATTATAATATTAGTTATAATACGCGAAAGCGTTTTATTCGATATTAAGTTAACTTAGGAATATTCTAGTATTACATACGTATTAAGGTTATTTATTAATATAATAATAGTATTATAGCTCTCTAAGTTTAAAATCTACTATAACTTTATATATTATATCTAACTTACTACGAACGTATATAACTAATAATAGTACGTAATACCGACTTAGTTATAATACAAGTAGAAAACGTAGTACTTATCGTAGTAATTAGTTTTTTATATATAAGCGATTCGCTTACTAATTTAATAAAAAACGTATTAATTACTAATTATACTTAAAGAAACTTATAACGTCTAATTAGCTTAGCTTATATTACTTACGAATCGAATATATAATAAAAGAGAAATTACTTACTAGATTATAATATTTGCTAAAATAGTATTAATAACTTCGACTTATTTATATATTCTAAATATAGAATAAGATAACGTCGTAGAGTTCGACGTTAAACTACTATTCTTTACTATAGCATTTACTATAGAAATAGAACTAATTTAATTATTACGATTTAGAACTAATTAATAGAAACACTAACTAAGCCGACTACACCTTTCCACAATTAGTACGTAGGTATAGCGAACTTGCGTAGCTATAGCTAGAATAAGGTTTACGGTTGTAACTCGTTCGGTAAAGCTATTGACAAGTTCTAAGTTTACGTATACGAAGTGTAGTTTCGAAGCTAAGATAAAGGTTACTATGCGAAAATAGGTGTAGGTATCCACCTAACTATGTATTTTACTATGCTTTAAAAAAGCCGCCTTTACTTACGTAGCGCTTAGCTAAATACTTTAAATAAAATAGGATAAAAGGTTTATTTTTAAACTAATCGGCTAATAAGTTAAGATAGTTGTAATAAATACAAAAGTAAAAGTATTTTATATATAAGTTAAAGGATAAATATAGCTTAGGCGTTAAAAGCTACTTTTTCTTTAAAGCGAAAGCGAAACGGTTTTAGTTTTAAAAAGTATTAACTTATATCTTCGACGAAGATATAATAAAGTAATAAGCTTATAAAGGATAAGAGTATTAGAAGTAAAATATAAGCAAGTTAAAGTTAATATAAAGTATAAGATAATCGTAGTAAAAAGCTTAGAAAAGAAAAGAAAAGAAGGTTAAGAATTACTTAGAATTCTAGTTTTATTTTAACTTTAGTAGCTCGTATACTAAGCCTTTACTATTAATAAAATACAATTATTATATAAAAGAGAAGTATACTTATTTCGAAGTAAAGTTTTACTAAGACTTTAATGTTATTATAACTAATTAAAATAATTAGTTAAATCTTAGCTTCGCTTAGCTAAAAAATTTAGTAATTTTACTAATTTAAGAACGAACTAAAACGTTATTATATTAAGTAAGTAACGGCGATAAACTTTAAGTAAGATTATAAAGAATTAAGAAATCTAACTATAGCTAAAGATAATTATATATAAAAGAGAAATAATTATAATAAAGGATTAATAGTAAAATTATCGCTAAGATTAGTAGTTAGCGTAGTTTAGCCTTAGTACTTAACCGATATAAGCTTAGTATAAGGTAATAAAGCTACTTCGTTTTTTAAAGAGTCTAGTCTACCTACTTTTCTATTTTTATTCTCTTTTCTCTTAAAGAATAAGTTAAGTAGTATATTAGAACCTTAATATATAATCGTATACTACTACTATATTAAACCTTTATCGTAACTCTTACTTAGTCGAGTAGATTCGTATAGCGAAGTTCTTTATATATTTAAAAGAAAAAGTTTTTAAAGAAATTAAATCGTAGCTTAAGTTAATTATAAATATTACTAAGAAGTAAAAAAAGAATAAAAGGTTAAATAAAAGATTTTAAATAGAAGAGAGAAGTAATATTATTAATAGAAATTTATAAGTTATTAAGTTACTTTATAATATTTTATATTACTAATCGTCTTCTTCGAAGCTAGATAACTTTTATAGTCGTTTAACTTCGATTAATAATATAAAATACTATAAAGTAACTTAATAACTTATTTTTATTAATAATATTACTTCTTTTACTTTTAGAATCTCTTAATTAATCTTCTACTTTAATATTAACCCTTAGTAATATCTTTTACTATTAATTTAAATTATAACTTAATTTCTTTAAAAACTTTCTCTTTTAAATAATTCTCTAAGAAATCGTTTTCCTTTTTATCTTTACTTAAAATTTTCGTTACGTTAAAGTTATATATCGTATATTTTAACTCGATAATAGCTTTAAAATATATCTTCTTTATATTAAAAGTTATTAAATCTCTTTTAATTTAACTTTAGATATTTTTTATATATTTAATATTTATATTAAGTATAACTATTCTTTTATATACGTTACTTAGTAATTAATTAGAAAACTTTAACTTCTTTAGCTTTAAAATTTTATATTAAGTAATAATATTAGCTCTTAGTTATTATAATTATATTTCTTAGTATAGTTTTTAGTAGTTTAGCTTAGTTATTTTTAAAAAGTATAACGAAGGATTAATAGTAAAACTATCGCTAAGATTAGCAGTTAGCGTAGTCTAGCCTTAGTACTTAGCCGATATAAGCTTAGTGTAAGGTAATAGAGCTACTTTATATTTTAAGGAATTTAATTTACTTACTTTCTTATTCTTATCCTCTTTCCTCTTTAAGAATAAGTTAAGTAATATATTAAAACCTTAATATATAATCGTATATATAACGAAGGATTAATAGCAAAATTATCGCTAAGACTAATAATTAACGTAGTTTAGCTTTAGTACTTAGCTGATATAAGCTTAGTACGAGGTAATAAAGCTACTTCGTATTTTAAAAAGTCTAATTTACTTACTTTCTTATTCTTATCCTCTTCCCTCTTTAAGAATAAGTTAAGTAATATATTAGAATCTTAATATATAATCGTATATTATTATTATATTAAACCTTTATCGTACTTCTTACTTAGTTAAATAAACTCGTATCGTAGAGTTCTTTATATTTCTTATTCTTCTCCTTACGACTATTTAGGAGATACGATAAGAAAAGCTACTATAGCGTCGAACTCGAAATAAGCTAAGAATAGTAAAGGAAAAGCTATTCTTAACTCTTTCGAAACAAAGAGCTAAATAATATAATAGTTAATAAGTCGTATTAAAGAACTCTTAAATACTAAAGGCGATAAAATCGATATTATCGAGCTTAAAATACCTTTAGAAAAGGAGCTAAATACTTTTATTAAAGAAATCTTTATTTAAAAAAAAGCTAAGTTAACTTAAATAAAAGAATACTTACGTTTAAAGAAAAAGATAATATAAGTAGCTAAAAAGCTTTTTAATATAACTTCGAGTATAATATAATTTAACTTCGACTATCGTAAGCGTTCGACGTTAAATTACTATCTCTTACTATAATATTTACTATAGAAATAGAACTAATTTAATTATTACAATTTAGAACTAATTAATAGAAATATTAACTAAGTCGATTATACCTTTTTATAATAACTTCGACTTAGTACTAATAAAAGTAGATAATATTCTCAAGTCCTTTAACTCTTTCTCTTTAGCTTTAACGTAGCTTCTAATATAAGTATAGCTTTTACTTAAAAGTCTCGCTTTATAGTACTTAACTCGGCCTAATTCCTCTTAACTAAGCTACGAAGCTAAATCGCGTATCTTTCTATCTTTTTCCGCTGCTTCTTATCGTTTTAAGCGATCGTATCGAATACCTTAATTAATAGCTCGATCGCAGCTATCTCGTTAATTACCCTGACTAGTTTAGGGAGGTAGATAAGAAGAGGTATAGCTTTCCACTTATACGTAGGTACTAAGACCTCGCTCGGTTCGATAGTAGAGCAATCTATCGCAGCTACGGTTTTAATCGGAGAGTTAGCTTCGCGATAGCTTCGACGAGTATAACTAGTAAAGAGTACTATTTGCTAGTAGTTTTTAAAGTTGTTAAATTAGTATAGTAGTCTTTGTAATCGGTTAAACGTAGTTAACGAAAGTAGTTGAATTAATTGTATATAAACTAGTTTGTAGTAGTTAGTTTAGGCGATTAATAGAAGTAGTAGAATTAATCGAGATAGAAAAACTTATATAGAAGACTTAACTAGCTAGTAGGTACGCAGGTATTTGTACTTTTCCGAAGTAGTAAGCTTACGTAGCTATATAAGCTATTTTAAAGTTTATAGTTGTAACTCGTTCGGTAAAGCTATTAATAAGTTCTAAGTTTATATATACGAAGTATAGTTTCGAAGCTAAGATAAAGGTTACTATACGAAAATAGGTATAAGTATCTACTTAATTGTATATTCTATTATACTTTAAAAAGGCTACCTTTACTTACGTAGCGCTTAGCTAAATACTTTAAATAATTTAACTTCGATTTAAAGTAAAGTAAAAAGCTAAAGATTCGAAATATCTTTCTTTTTACTACATCTACTACCTTTTAATAATAATAAGATTAACTTTATAATCTTAAGCGAAGATTTCGTAATACTTTGAAAAAGTATAAAACGAAGTAGAAATAAGTCTTCGAAGCTTTAACTTATATATATTTTACTTATTAAATTTAATAAAATCGTCTTATAAATTAAAAGCTTAAAAAAGATCTTTAATTCGACGATAGTTTATAAGTATTCTTTGAAGAATAAACTTTATTACTAGTTTATAATAAAGATAACCTACTCTTCGACCTTACGTATGTCTTTAAAGACGTAAAATAACGTTTAAATTAAATACTTAAAGCTTTCGATACTTATTTAAATTCTCTAAAAGACTATTTCGAATAAAGATTAGAAAAAGAACGAGCTAATACTTATTTAGCGAAGCTTTAACCTTACTTAAAAGACTATATCTAAGATATAATAGTAGATCTCTTTTATACTAAAGATAAAATAGTAGCCTTTATAATATAATAAACGCTTAAATTCTAAATAAGCTTCTATTATACTAAATATAATAAAAGAATTAGTAACGATTACTAAGAGATAAAGTATATTCAAACTAAGAATACGTTTTAAAGACGAGAAACTAATTATAGCTGAAGTACTTATCGAAGTTCGACTTAAAGCTAAAGTACTTCTTCTATATCTTAAAAAGGATTCTTCGCTAATAATTTTATAAAGCCTAATAGTAAGCTATATACTTATTATCGCTACGATAATAAAGACTATTTTATTCCTAATTACTTAAAGTTAACGAAGACTTAATTTATTAGGAGAACTTAATTTAGATCGTCGAAGAAACAAATACGATCTTAGTCTCTAAAAACTAAGATAAAAAAGTAAATCTTACTACTTTACTCGTTATAACTTAAATAGGTATAACGTACTAATTTTATATTCTTATCTAAATCTACGCTTATTATATACTTAAAACGTATACGGATTTTAATAATAGCGCCGAAGTAGACTTAATAAGTATATAATTTGCTAAAGAATATTATTTCTAATTAGCTAATATATTAGCCTTAATAATAGAAGCTATTAACCGCTTAGCTATTACTACCTACGAAGTATAAGAAATACTATTTATTTTTATAAATTTGTAAAGATTTATAAAAAAGGTAATATAACTTTATATCGATATTAATCGAAATACTTAATTAAAAGAAAATCTAATCTTATTATTTATAACTATTATAAAAGATCTTTAGATCTATTTATTAGTATAGTAAAGGTAGTAGTAGTTTAAATATAATACTATTTCGTTTTAAATCTTAACTAAACAAAGATTTTATCGAATAACTTAAAATTAGACTAAAGTTTTTATAATAGTCTTTACTTTAAAACTAATACTACTTATTAACGAAGAAAAAGTAATATCGAAAATAAAATACTTCTTCGCTATATTAAAAGAATAAGAGAATATATTTAAAATAAAAAGTATATTTATCTTTTCTTAATCGAAGAAGATTAACTATATTATTAACTTATTCGAAAGTAAATAATTCTCGTATAAGCTTATTTACCCTTTTTTTCAAAAAGAGTTAATAATATTATAATAATACTTAAACGAAAACTTATAAAGTAGGTATATTTACTTATTTAAGTCTTTTATAAAGTCTTTTATTTTATTTATACTAAAGAAAGATAATATACTTCGACTTTATATCGATTATTATAGCTTTAATAAAGTTATAATATAAAACCGATATTCGCTTTTGTTAATCTTAAAGATTTTAAACTAAGTTTAAAACTTTAAATATTTTATTAAAATTAATATTAAAAAAATATATTATTATATTTATATAAAAGAAAGAGATAAGTAAAAGATAATATTCTATATTCGTTATAATTATTATAAATACTTAATTATACTTTTCGAACCTATTGTAAGCGTTCGACGTTAAACTACTATCCCTTACTATAGTATTTACTATAGAAATGGAACTAATTCAATTATTACGATCTAGAACTAATTAATAGTAGTAAAAACACCGACCGAGCCGACTATACTTTTCTACGATAACCTCGACTTAGTACTAATAAAGGTCCTTTAACTCTTCCTCTTCGGCTTCAACGTAGCTTCTAACTTCTATACGGCCTTCTTATAGTATACTCTCTCCGCGGTACTTGTCTCGGTATACTCCTTCTTAACTAAGCTACGGAGCTAGCTCGCGTATCCGCCTATCTCTTTTACCCGCTTCCTATTATCGCTAACGATCGCCTCGAGCGCCTTAATTAATAGCTCGAAGACGGCTTTCTCGTTAAATACCTTAGCCGGCTTAGGGAGGTAGATTAAGATACTTAATTAATCCTACTTATACCTAGGAATAAAGACCTTAACCTTACGCGTAGTAGAGTAGTCCATCGCAGCTACGGTTCTAATTAGAGGGTTAGCTTCGTAATAGCTTCGACGTAAAGGGTACTATTTACTAGCGGTTTTTACAGTTGTTAGATTGTAAGGAGTCCCGGAGTTGCTTAGCGTAGTATTTACAACCGGTTCAACGTAGTTAGCGGAGGTAGTTAAATCAATTACGTAGTAAGTCTTATATATGTAAGAGAGTCTTAACTAGTAAATAAGCAGACTAGATTATAATAGTTAGTTTAGGCGATTAATAAAAGTAGTGGAATTAATCGATATAGAGATGAAAAGACTTATATAAAAGACTTAACTAGTAGGTAAGTAGGTACATAGCTATTTGTACCTATCTCTTTAAGGTAGCGAGCTTACGTAGCTATAGTCTACAAGCTATTTTAAGGTTTACAGTTATAACTCGTTTAGTAAGGCTATTAATAAGTTCTAAGTTTACGTATATAAGGTATAGTTTCGAAGTTAGGATAAAGGTTACTATGCGAAAATAGGTGTAGGTATCTACTTAACTATGTATTCTATTATGCTCCAAAAAGGCTACTCTTGCTTACATAGCGCTTAGCTAAATACTCTAAAAATACTTTTCGAACTAACTAATACTTTCGCTACGTTTTAAAATTATATTTATTTCTATTTATATAGATTATTAAACGATTTTTATATTATTTATTTTAATAATATTTTAATTTACTTTAACGACTACAATTTATACGTAAAATATATTAAATAAGTCTTCGATTAGTTTTATAACGTCGAACTATTTATTAACTTAAGTAAATATTTCTTCTTTTAAAATTATATAAAGTTCTTAAGATATATTATATTTAATAATAAAGTATTTATAGATTTTAAGTAGATTAATACTATTATATTGTAGCTAAAACTTATAAGTTATTATAAAATATAATAATTCTTAAGGTTTTATAACTTCTATCGTCGCTTTATTAAAGGTTATTTTAAAGTAATTATTTTATTAATATTTCTTATAAAAAGAAGCTAATAAAGAAAGAAACTAAAACTAGTAACTTTAAGAGTAATTAAAAGAGAAGCGTTTTAAGCTTTTAAAGCTATTTTTTAATAAGTTCTTTTATTAAAGTATTTCGACTTCTAACTTTATATATATATTAAAACTAATATATCTTAATATACGATATTTAAGATCTTATTATAATTCGATGAGAAAAACGTTTAATACTTAATAACGTTTTAGTTGAAGAAATTTTATAAAGTCGAAATTAATTATAATACTTTAAATTAAAAGCTATTTATTATCGTAGAATTATTTAAGTATTAGAGATACTACTTAAAAAGTAATTATTTCGTAGTTAAAATACTTTCGAATTATTTTAACTTATAAACTTTTATAAAGTAAATTAAGTTAAACGGAAAATAAGTTCGATAATATATATATTTAGTACTTTTTAAATTTATAATTAAATATCGTATAAAGAAGTTAAATTCTATTAATATACTATTGAAATAGTTTAATTATAAATAAAAGATATTATTTTAAATTAAACTATTTATACTATTATAATAGAAAATATTAGTAAAAAGTATTTAAGAATAGAATTTAATACGTACTAAAGTCGAAAAGAAGTTAGATAATAATATATATTCCTTTAATAATCTTAACTCTATATCTAAATTTATAAATAATAAATCTAAAAACGTTTAAAATTATAAGTAAAATAAATAAAATTAAAACTTAAAGCTTATATAAAAGTAGTTTATCTTATAAGTTATAATAATAGTTACTTATATTTTTAAGTAAGCGATTTAAAAAGAACTTATTAAAGATTTACATACTTTAATCTAAAAGTTATAAGTATTAAATATTAATATATAACGAATTAAAATAAAAATATAATCGTTTAAGACTAAGAGTATTTCTAAGCTTTAGTCGATTAACTTAAAAGGAATACTATAATATAAAAGTTAATTATATATTTTAAAGTCGAAGTTATTTTACTAAAAACTTCTAAGATTATACTACGACGATTTACTAATAAGATACTTTAGTATTACTTATATTATAAAACTATTATAATAGAAATTTTATTAAGTAAAACTTCGAATAAATATTCGTAAGTATATATAATAGTATAGTATTTACTAAAGAATAATAGTAAAATAGTATAAATTATATAACTAATTAGTTTTTTTACTAATTCTTTAAAACCTTTTCTAAAAGTTATTAATAAACTTTATTATTAAGCTTAAACTAATTTAATATTAAAGCTGAATCGTAAACGTAATACTAATTATTATAGATTAATATACTAAATATATTACTTTTTTAGCTACTTTAACTACTTTTATTTTAGCTAACTTTATAAAAGTCTTTTATAACGAAATAGAACTATAGTTTAATACTTCGAATAATATTATATTAGATAAGGGTTTAGTATTTATAAGTTAATTTTAGTTCGACTTATATTATTATAATTATATTAAACAACGACTTTTAATAACGTTTTACTCTTAAATTAATAACTAAACGAAGTAGATAAACTAAACTCTAAAGTACTACTTATATTTATTTACTAACTCTTACTAATTAACTTAGGCTACGCTTTTAAAAATAGCTTAATTTGCGTATAATAATACCTAAAATACTATAATTAATATATTTCCGAATAAAGCGTTTATAAGTTATACGCTAAAGCTACGTATTCGAATCGAAGACGATTTTACTTAGAAAAGAGTATTAATAGTAATAAATCGTTTTAAGAAACTATAAACTCTAAAGATAAACTTATAAAATTAGTAACGCTAAACGACTATAAAGTAAATAAAATACTATAATAAAAGGTATATACTAATATAATTTTTAAAGAGAAGTTTAATAAGATTATCTACTAAGAACTTAAAGCTTAAAGTACTAAATAAAAAGCTAATACTTAAGTTTATAAAACCTTTTCGTATATTAAACGTAGTCGAAATATAAGCGTATCGCCTTAGTTTACTTAAGTAATATAGTTAATTATATAACATATTCCTAATAAGTTTACTAAAGTTGTAGATTATTTATAAAAGAGATTATCTTAAGGATTACTTATAAATACTAAAATTAAAAGATAACGATTTCTAAGTTATAAAAGAAGTTAAAAATAAACGTTAAATTGATAACGAAATATACTTTTTAGTAAAATAAAAAAACTAGTCGTCTAAATATAATTAATAAATAAATGAAGTTAATATATAAACTTCGTTAGTAGTAGTTAAATATAAAAAGGCTACTATTAAGGTACTAAACTAAATACGACTTTTAACTACTAAACTTAATACTAAAGATATTCTAATATTTAAAAGAAAACGAAATCGATTTCGGAAAACTTAAAGCTATAAGATAATATATCTAATTAGGGTCAAAACTACTACTAAATTAAGTATAATAGCTTTAAATAAGTAAAATAAAGACTTTTATTTATAAAGAGAAACTTTTATTTTAAAAGAGAAATTACTAAAAAGTACTTAAATATTAAAAGTATTAATATTACTTAATTCTTAAATTACCTTTATAAGATATTTACTTTAAGAGTATAATAAATCTTAAAGGAAATTCTCTTATATCTTCTACTATTAAACTTAATTGTAAATATTATAGTTCTTATTATTATTTATCTTTGAATTATTAATAGCGACTTTGTATATTTTATTTTGAAACTATTTTTCTTCTACTATAAAGACTATATACTTTAAATTCTCTTTTATTAAACTCGTAGTTATAACTTATTCGCTTATAATCGTTTATAAGAATAAATATTTATTATAATATTAATTATATTATACGAAAATACCTTATTTAATATTAAGTTAATTTAGAATATCCTAATATTATATATGTATTAAAGTTACTTATTAAAGTAATAATAGTACTATAGCTTTCTAAGTTTAAAATCTACTAATTCTTCGTATACTACGTTTAAGTTATTATAAATGTATATAGCTAATAATAGTATATAATACCGATCCGATTATAATATAAGTAAGAAACATAATACTTATCGTAGTAATTAGTTTCTTATATACGAGCGATTCGCTTACTAATTTAATATAAAACGTACTAATTACTAGTTATACTTAAAGAGACTTATAATATTTAATTAGCCTAATTTAAATTACTTACGAATTAAATATTTAATAAAAAAAAAGTTACTTATAAAATTATAATATTTACTAAAATAGTATTAATAACTCTGATTCGTTTATATATTTTAAATACAAAACGAAATAAGAGATTTATATTTAAAACGATTAGTTAACGAAATAGAATAGCTATTACGAATAAAGGAGTAGATATAACTTATATATAAATTAGAAGATAAATATAACTTAGCTACTAAAAGCTACTTTTTATTTAAAACGAAGCTAAAATAGCTTTATTTTTAAAAAGTATCGATTTATATCTTCGACGAAAATATAATAAAGTAATAATTTATAAAAGATAAAAGTATTAAAAGTAAAATATAAACGAGTTAAAGTTAATATAAAGTATAAGATAAATGTAATAAAAGGCTTAAGGAAAAAAAGAGAGAAAAGTTAAAAACTACTTAAAATTCTAGTTTTATTCTAGTCTAAGTAGCTTATATACTAAACCTTTACCGCCGACAAAATACGATTATTACGTAAAAGAAAAGTATACTTACTCCGAAACGAAGTTCTACTAAGACTCTAATATTACTATAACTAATTAGAATAATTAGTTGAATCTTAGCTTTACTAAGCTAAAAGACTTAGTAATTCTACTAATTTAAAAGTTAGTTAAAATATTATTATATTAAATAAATAATAACGATAGACTTTAAATAAAACTATAAAGAATTAAGGAATCTAACTATAGTTAAAGATAATTATATATAAGAAAGAAATAATTATAACGAAAGATTAATAATAAGACTATCGCTAAGACTAGTAGTTAGCGTAGTCTAGCTTTAGTATTTAGCCGATATAAGCTTAGTATAAGGTAATAGAGCTACTTCGTATTTCAAAGAGTTTAGTCTATTTACTTTCTTATTCTTATCTTTTCTCCTTTTTAAGAATAAGTTAAGTAGTATACTAGAACTTTAATATATAATCGTATACTACTACTATATTAAACCTTTATCGTACCTTTTACTTAGTTAAGTAGACTTGTATCGTAAAGTTCTTTATAATATACTATTACTATATTAGACTCTTATTATACTTTTTACTTAGTCGAGTAGACTTATATAATAGAGTTCTTTATATTTCTTATTTTTCTCTTTACAACTACTTAGGAGATACGATAAAGAAAGCTACTTTAGCTTCGAACTTAAAACGAATTAAAAATAGTAAAAGAAAAGCTATTCTTAACTTTTTTAAAATAAAGAGCTAAATAATATAATAGTTAATAAGTTATATTAAAGAACTCTTAAATACTAAAAGTAATAAAGCTAATATTATTAAATTTAAAATACTTTTAAAAGAAGAGTTAGATACTCTTATTAAGGAAGTCTTTACTTAAGAGAAAGCTAAGTTAATCTAAGTAAAAGAATACCTACGCTTAAAGAAAGAAATAGTATAAGTAGCTAAGAAGTTCTCTAATATAACTTTAAGTATAATATAATTCAACTTTAATTCGAAGTAGAGTAAAAAACTAAAGATTTAGAATATCTCTCTCTTTACTACTTTTACTACTTTTTAATAGCGATAAAATTAGCTTTATAGTCTTAAACGAAGATTTCGTAGTATTTTAAAAAAGTATAAAATAGAATAGAAATAAGTCTTTGAAGCTTTAACTTATATATACTTTACTTATTAAGCTTAGTAAAATTATTTTATAAATTAAGAATTTAAGAAAGACTTTCAATTCAACGATAGTTTATAAATATTCTTTAAAGAATAGACTTTATCTTTAGTTTATAATAAAAATAACTTACTCTTCGACTTTACGTATATCTTAGAGGATATAAAATAACGCTTAAACTAAATATCTAAAGCTTTCGACGCTTATTTAGATTCTTTAGAAAACTATTTCGAATAAAGATTAGAAAAAGAGTAAGTTAATATTTATTTAATAAAGCTTTAACTTTATTTAAGAAATTATATCTAAAATATAGTAATAGATTTCTCTTATATTAGAAATAAAATAGTAACTCTTATAATATAATAAACGTTTAAATTCTAAATAAACTTCTATTATATCGAATATAATAAAAAGACTAATAGTAATTATTAGAAAACGAAGTATATTTAAACTAAAGATATATTCTAAGGATAAAAGATTAACTATAGCTAAAGTATTTATCGAAGTTCGACTTAAATCTAAAATACTTCTTTTATATCTTAAAAAAGATCCTTCGTTAGTAACTTTATAAAGTTTAATAGTAAACTACGTATTTATTATTACTATAGTAGTAAAGATTATTTTATTCTTAATTACTTAAAGTTAATAAAGACTTAATTTATTAGGAGAACTTAGTCTAAATCGTTAAAGAAATAAATACGATTTTAGTTTTTAAAAACTAAAGTAGAGAAGTAAATCCTACTACTTCGCCCGCTACAACTTAAATAGGTACGACGTATCGATTTTATATTCTTATTTAAGTCTATGTTCGTCGCGTATTTGAAACGTATATAAATCTTAATAGTAACGCTAAAATAGATTTAGTAAATATATAATTTACTAAAGAATATTATTTCTAATTAGCTAATATATTAGCTTTAATAATAAAAGCTATTAACTATTTAGTTATTATTACTTATAAAGTATAAGAAGTATTATTTACTTTTATAAATTCGCGAAGATTTGTAAAAAGAGTAATACAACTTTATATTAGTATCGATTAAGATATTTAATTAGAAAAGAATTTAATCTTATTATTTATAATTATTATAAAAGATCTTCGAATCTATTTATTAGTATAATAGAAGCGATAATAGTTTAAGTATAATACTATATCGTTCTAAATCTTAATTAAATAAAAATTTCGTTGAGTAATTCGGAATTAAGCTAAGATTTTTATAATAGTTTTTATCTTAGAACTAATACTATTTACTAATAAAGAAGAGATAATATTAAAGATAAAATACTTCTTCGTTATATTAAAAGAATAAGAAGATATATTTAAAGTAAAGAGCGTATCTATTTTCTTTTAATTAAAGAAGACTAATTATACTATTAACTTATTCAAAGGTAAATAACTCTTATATAAGTTTATTTAATTTTTATTTTAGAAAAAGTTAATAATACTATAATAGTATTTAGATAAGAATCTATAAAGTAAATATATCTACTTATTTAAGTCCTTTATAAAGTCTTTTATTTTATTTATATTAAAGAAAAATAATATACTTCGACTTTATATTAATTATTATAGTTTTAATAAAGTTATAATATAAAACTAATATTTACTTTTATTAATCTTAAAAATCTTAAACTAAGTCTAAAGCTTTAAATATTTTATTAAGATTAATATTAAAGAAGTATATTATTATATTTATATAAAAGAAGAAGATAAGTAAAAGATAACGTTCTATATTCGTTATAGTTACTATAAGTACTTAGTTATACTTTTTAGACTAACTAATACTTTTACTATATTCTAAAACTATATTTATCTTTATTTACGTAAACTATTAAATAACTTTTATATTATTTACTTTAATAATATTTTAATTTACTTTAACAACTACGATTCGTATATAAAATATATTAAATAAATCCTTAATTAGCTTCGTAGTATTAAACTATTTATTAACTTAGGTAAATATTCCTTTTTTTAAAATTATATAAAATTCCTAAGATATATTATATTTAATAGTAAAGTATTTATAAATCTTAAGTAAATTAATACTATTACGTCGTAGTTAGAACTTACGAATTATTACGAAGTATAGTAGTTCTTAGGGTTTTATAACTTCTATCGCTACTTTATTAAAGGCTATTTTAAAATAGTTATTCTACTAATATTTTTTATAAAAAAGAGTTAATAAAAAAAAAAGTTAAGATTAATAACTTTAAAAGTAACTAAAAGAGAAATGTTTTAAGCTTTTAAAGCTATTTTTTAATAAACTCTTTTATTAAAGTATTTCGATCTTTAGCTTTATATACATATCGAGACTAATATATCCTAATATACGATATTTAGGATTTTATTATAATTCGACGAGAAGAATATTTAGTATTTAATAACGTTTTAATTGAAGAAATTCTATAAAGCTAAAATTAACTATAATATTCTAAATTAAAAGCTATTTATTATTATAGAATTATTTAAATATTAGAGATATTATTTAAAAAATAGTTATTTTATAATTAAAGTATTTTTAAATTATTTTAATTTGTAGACTTTTATAAAGTAAATTAAGTTGAATAAGAGATAAGCTCGATAGTATATATATTTAATACCTTTTAAATTTATAATTAAATATTGTATAAAGAAGTTAAACTCTACTAATATATTATCGAAATAGTTTAATTATAAGTAAGAGATATTATTTCGAATTAAACTATTTATACTATTATAGTAGAAAATACTAATAGAAAGCGTTTAGGAATAAAATTTAGCGTATACTAAAATCGAAAAGGAGTTAGATAATAATATATATTCCTTTAACGATTTTAACTTTATATCTAAATTTATAAATAGTAAATCTAAAGATATTTAGGATTACGAGTAAAATAAGTAAAATTAGAACTTAAAGTTCATTTAAAAATAGTTTATTTTATAAGCTATAGTAATAGCTACTTATATTTTCGAATAAGCGATTTAAAAGAAACTTACTAAAGATTTATATACTTTAATCCGAAAGCTATAAGTATTAAATACCGATACGTAGTAAATTAAAGCGAAGACGTAGTCGTTTAAGACTAAGAACGTTTCTAAGCCTTAGTTAATTAGCTTAGAAAGAATATTATAGTATAAAGGTCGATTATATATTCTAAGGTCGAAGTTTCTCTACTAAGAGTTTCTAAGATTATACTACGATAATTCGTTAGCGAGATACTTTAGTATTACTTATACTATAAAGCTATTATAGCGGAAATTCTATTAAGTAAGATTTCGAGTAGATATTCGTAAATATATACGATAATATAGTATTTACTAAGGAATAATAACGAAGTAGTATAAGCTATATAGTTAGTTAGTTTCTTTACTAATCTTCTAAGGTTTTTTTTTAAAAGTTATCGATAAACTTTATTATTAAGCTTAGACTAATTTAGTATTAAGGTAAGATCGTAAATGTAATACTAGTTATCGTAGACTAATATACTAAGTATATTACTTTCTTAGCTACTTTAATTACTTTTACTTTAGTTAACTTTATAAAGATTTTTTATAACGAAGTAGAATTATAGTTTAGTATTCTAAATAGTATTATATTAGATAAAAGCTTAGTATTTATAAATTAGTTTTAGTTTAATTTATATTACTATAGTTATATTAAACGACGACTTTTAATAATATTTTACTCTTAAACTAATAGTTAAATAAAGTAGATAAACTAAATTTTAAAGTACTATTTATATTCGTTTACTAACTCTTATTAGCTAACTTAGGCTATGTTCTTAAAAATAGTATAGTTTACGTATAATAACGCTTAAAATATTATAATTAGCGTATTTTTAAGCGAAGTACTTATAAGTTATATACTAAAACTATGTATTTAGATTGAAGATAATCTTAGTTAAAGAAGAGTATTAGTAGTAATAAACTACCTTAAGAAATTATAAGCTTTAAGGATAAACTTATAAGATTAATAACGCTAAGTAATTATAAAGTAAGTAAAATACTATAATAAGAAGTATATACTAATATAGTTTTTAAAAGGAAGCTTAGTAGGATTATTTACTAAGAATCTAAAGTTTAAAATACTAAATAAGAAGTTAGTACCTAAGTTTATAAAGCTTTTCTAAGTATTAGATATTATTAAAATATAAGCGTATCGTTTTAGTTTACTTAAGTAATATAGTTAGTTATATAATATATTTTTAGTAAATTTATTAAAGTTATAAATTATCTATAAGGGAGATTATCTTAAAGACTATTTATAGATACTAAAGTTAAAAGACGATAATTTCTAAGTTATAAAAGAAGTTAAAGATAAACGTTAAATCGATAGCGAAACGTATTTCTTAATAAAGTAAGAAAACTAATTATTTAAGTATAATTAGTAAGTAAACGAAGCTGATATATAAGCTTCGTTAATAGTAGCTAAGTATAGAAAAGCTACTATTAAGGTATTAAACTAAATACGACTCTTAATTATAAAATCTAATATTAAAGATACTTTAATACTTAAAAGAAAGCGAAGTTAACTTCGAAAAACTTAAAGTTATAAGATAATATATCCGATTAAAGTTAAAACTACTATTAGATTAAGTATAGTAGCTTTAAATAAGTAGAATAGAGACTTTTATTTATAAAGAGAAACTTTTATTTTAAAAGAGAAATTATTAAAAAGTATTTAAATACTAAAAGTACTAATATTACTTAACTTTTAAATTACTTCTACGAGATATTTACTTTAAGGATATAATAGATCTTAAGGGAAATTCTCTTATATCTCTTACTACTAAGCCTAATCGTAAATATTATAGTTTTTATTATTATTTACTTCTAAACTATTAATAACGACTTTGTATATTTTATTTCAAAACTATTTTTCTTTTATTATAAAGACTATATACTTTAAATTTCCTTTTATTAGATTCGTAGCTATAGTTTATTTACTTATAGTCGTTTATAAGAGTAAACGTTTATTATAATATTAGTTATATTACGTAAAAGTATTTTATTCGATATTAAGTTAGCTTAGAATATCTTAGTATTACGTACGTATTAAGGTTATTTACTAAGGTTATAATAGTATTATAGCTTTTTAAGTTTAAAATCTACTAATTTTTTATATATTATATTTAAGCTACTACGAACGTATATAGCTAGTAATAGTACGTAATACCGATCTAATTATAATATAAACGAAGAATATAGTACTTATTATAATAGTTAGTTTCTTATATATAAACGATTTACTTATTAGTTTAGTAAAGAGTATATTAATTACTAGTTATACTTAGAAAGACTTATAACGTTTAGTTAACTTAGTTTATATTACTTACGAATCGGATATTTAATAAGAGAGAAGTTATTTACTAGATTATAATATTTGCTAAAATAGTATTAATAACTCTAACTTATTTATATATTTTAAATATAGAATAAAATAAAAGGTTTATATTTAAAATAGTCGGCTAGTAGGTTTAAATAGTTGTAATAAGTAAAAGAGTAAAGGTAGTTTATATATAAATTAGAAGATATATATAAGTTAGCCGCTAAAAGCTATTTCTTATTTAAGGTAGAAGCGAAATAGCTTTACTTTAAAGAAATATCGACTTATATCTTCGACGAAGATATAATAAAGTAGCAGCTTATAAAGTATAAGAGTATTAGAAGTAGAATATAAGCGAGTTAAAGTTAATATAAAGTATAAGATAATCGTAGTAAAAGGCTTAAGGAAGAAAAAAAAAGAAAGTTAAAGATTATTCGAGATTTTAGTTTTATTTTAATTCGAATAGCTTATATACTAAACCTTTACTACTAGTAGAATATAATTATTACGTAAAAGGAAAACGTACTTACTTCGAAACGAAGTTTTATAAAACTTTAACGTTACTATAATTAGTTAAAATAATTAGTTAAATCTTAGCTTTACTTAGTTAAAGAACTTAGTAATTCTACTAATTTAAAAGTTAGTTAAAACGTTATCGTACTAAGTAAGTAATAGCGATAAACTTTAAGTAAAATTATAAAGAATTGAAGAATTTAATTATAGTTAAAGATAATTATATATAAGAGAAAGATAATTGTAACGAAGGATTAATAGTAAAATTGTCGCTAAAACTAGTAGCTAGCGTAGTCTAGCTTTAGTATTTAGCCGATATAAGCTTAGTATAAGGTAATAGAGCTACTTTGTATTTTAAAGAGTCTAGTCTACTTATTTTCCTATTTTTATTCTTTTTTCTCTTTAAGAATAAGTTAAGTAGTATATTAGAACTTTAATATATAATCGTATATTACTATTGTATTAGACTTTTATCGTACTTTTTACTTAGTTGAGTAGACTCGTATAGTAAAGTTCTTTATAAAAAGGATATAGTTTTAATAGTTGTTTTTAAAGAAGATTTAGTTTTAAAGAAAAGAAAAAGTTTTAAGTTTCTTAACTAAAAAACGTATAATATACACCTTTTATCTTACTACTAAAGTACCTTTAGCGTAGAATATTCTATTACGTCTTAAGGTTAGTATATTTAAAGAGTCGTAGAAAACGAATACTTTAACTAATATAACTTTTAATGTAAATTAAAGTTTAATACAACTTTAAAGAGTCTAAGAGTTTAGACGAAGTATTATCTTTAGTATAAATTAGAGTTAACGAGTATATAAAATGCTTTAATTACTTAAATAAGTATCGTAATTACTAGGTTTTAACGTTATACTTTCCTTTTTACTTTTTTTCTTTTTTAATACAAAAGATTTTATATATATATATTACTAATCGAAGCTAAACGACTATAAAAGTTATTTAGCTTCGAAGAAGACTCTTATATATATAAGATTTATTATACTTTATACTAATTTATTTAATTACCTTTATTAATTATATTTAATTAATTATAAAGATTATTATATTTTAATATATAACTTTTAATAAATAATACTTTCTACGTTAAAGTTATTACGAAGTTAACTTTTTAATTAAAATCGTAGCTATAATAAACTACTTTATTATATATAAGGTTAAAGTCTTTATTTCTAAGTATAAGTAAAATTAAGTAACTTTTTAAATTTATTTTTCTAAGTTAGTTAAAGTATTTAACGAAAAAACTACATTTAAATTATTAATTAAAGTATTCAAAGTAATTATTCGTTATAATAAAAAGTAAATAAAAGAGATAAGTAAATACGTAGTTAAACTTAAAAACTTAATTAAGAAAGATTATACTAAGATAAATACTTTAAAAAAAGAATATTATAAAATAGTTATATAAAAGTTAAAAGATATATTAAAATTAAAAAGAAAAAGTTAAAGAATTTATATTATTTTATTAGTATAAAGTTAAAGTTATTATAAAAAAATATAATTAGTTTAATTATTATTTTTATTATTAATTAATTTTAAATTATTATAATTAAATTAGTTTCGTTTTTATAATAAATACTATAATAAGTAATAGTAGTTTAACGTTAAACTTTATAACGTATTATAACGTTTAACTTATCTTTTTCGATTTAAATAGATTATTCTTTAATTTATAACTATATTTACTTTTATTTTAAATACAATTCGTTTTATTTTATTAAAAGGTATATAGTTAATATTTACTTTTTAAACTTTTAATAATTATATATTTCACTTTATTACTTTTTCCGAAATTTAATAATTAGCGAATAACTAAAGTTATATACTTTAATATTTATAATATATACTAAGCGCTACGTAAGTAATAACTAGTGTTTTAGAATATAGTAGAATATATAGTTAAGTAGATACTTATACTTATTTTCGTATAGTAACATTTATTCTAGCTTCGAAATTATACCTTATATATATAAACTTAAAACTTATTAATAGCTTTATTAAACAAGTTATAATCGTAAACTTTAAAATAATTTATATAACTACGTAAACTTACTACCTTAAAGGGATATAAATAGCTACGTACTTACTTACTAGTTAGTTAAGTTTCTTATATAAATCTTTTTATTTTTATATTTCTAAAACGATTAATTCTACTACTTTTATTAATTACCTAAACTAACTACTATAAACTAATTTATATAATATAAAGACTTATTATACTAGTTAATTTAATTACTTTTACTAACTATATTAAATCGGTTACAAATACTACTATATTCGTTAAGTAATTTTAAAACTTTTTATAATTTAATAACTATAAAAGCTACTAGCTATTGTAGATGTTCGATATTAAACTACTATCTTCTACTATAGTATTTACTATAAAAACGAAACTAATTTAATTATTATAATCTAAAACTAATTAATAGTAAAAATACTAACTAAGTTGACTATACTTTTCTACGATAACTTCGACTTAATACTAATAAAAGTAGTATAAGTCTTTTAACTTTTCTTCTTTAACTTTAATACGTCTTCTAATCTTCGTATAACTTCTTTATAATACTTTTTCTCTAAAGTATTTATCTTAGTATAATCTTTCTTAACTAGGCTTTTAAGCTTAGCTACGTATTTATTTATCTCTTTTACTTATTTCCTATTATCGTTAGTAATCGCCTCGAGTACTTTAATTAATAACTCGAAGGTAGTTTTTTCATTAAACGCTTCGACTAGCTTAGGAAAGTAAATTTAAAGCTTTATATACTCTTATTTATACTTAGGGACGAGGATAGTAACTTTACGTAGTCTAACGATAGTAGTAGAGTAGTTTATCGTAGCTACGGTTCTAATCGAAGAGTTAGCTTCGTAATAGCTTCGACGTAAAAAGTACTACTTATTAAAGGTTTTATTTTAATGTATAATAGTTTTTGTAATTAGTTAAACGTAGTTAATAGAAGTAGTTAAATTAATCGCTTAAAGGTATAAAGCGTAGTAAGTTTTACTAGTTTGTAGTAGTTAATTTAGGCGATTAATAGAAGTAGTGAAATTAATCGCTTAAAGATACAAAGATAAAGAAAACTTGTATAAGAGACTTAACTAGCTAGTAAGCAAGTACGCGGCTATTTATATACTTTTAAGGTAGTAAGCTTACGTAGTTATGTAAGCTATTTTTAAAGTTTATAGTTATAACTCGTTTAGTAAAGTTATTAATAAGTTTTAAGTTTATATATACGAAGTATAGTTTCGAAGCTAAGATAAAAGTTACTATACGAAAATAA